>JAVTVY010031848.1:0-12679 GCA_036873755.1 Hanleya hanleyi
AGCAGTTGGCGAATGGTCAAGTCACTGCAGGGATGGTAAAAACAAGTGTTTCGGCCAAAATATTGTCTACCTATAAACTGGAACTGTCCACCTGTTAGTTTCAACGATCATGCTCATCACTTTAAGGACAAATCAAACAACACCTGGTGCTGCCTAGTGCTTGGAAATTTCCTATTAGTAGAACACAAACCATCAACTCTTTGGTGTTTTTCTCAGTAGGATATAATAGAGGTGATGTATCTCCATTATGTCATGGTAGCAAATAGGCATTTAAGTTGATATAAGTATACACTTTTCCTGGAATAATAACCACATCATTTCCTGTCGGACAGAAAAATACCCATTATTCATTAGGCATAACTGGCTAAAGCTAAAGACGAAACTACACATAGATGAGTTTTAGAAGCATGGAAAATGAATTCTTGTTGGGTTTGGCCTTAATCACTTTATATCTGTCTGTATATATGCCAGAATGTTTGGTCGTACTTGTTCAGGCGGTATCCCGGGAGCTTAGGGATATAGAATTTTAAAACTAGTTTTCGTCGGCATTGTCGAACGGAGAAGCGGTTTGCGATCACAGGGCTAACCGAATAGGATGTGCTCAAATACTAGTATAGGATGGCCTGCATTTCCCATTTACCGAAGCCTCAATTATGGAGAGACAGTATCGCACTATAAAATTTCCACAATTTAATTATTTCATCACTGAACACACCAGACTGAGTAACGGTGCACACCATGGGTTTGGTTTGGGAAAACATTGTACCCATTTTTACTTTACTGCACCGAAATCTCTTCTCAATGCACTGCCCATCCAATGGACTTGACGATGTTCCAAACATATGGTTTTATATTTATTCTGCGCTTCCCCCCTCCCATTAATTCCTCCGTGTAATATGGCGTACGCGACCTTTCCACTCAACCTTTAATTACGATGTACTGAACTCAGGTCACGATTTAACTTGGTTATGTAATATTTCAGCCTTGGAAGGTCGCCTAATAAATCGCTGGGATGCTGCTATTTTTGCACGAGAAGCATACGAGTTGGGTGTGCGATACATTGGTGGGTGCTGTGGATTTGAGCCTTACCATATACGACAAATGGCAGAAGAGGTATGTGAAAAGTTATCTGATTCAGAAACTATAATCTTGTGTCATTTCAGACAACTTCTGGCTTGTGACAGGAAAGCCAACTCACGTTGAATGTATCCATCCCGAGTTTCGTCTGTAAAATTTAATAGATACTCAAATCGTACCACCCTATATATGGTGATAACTGACAAGTTATTCGGTCGATTTGGCGATACCAACAGCAACGAAAAACAGCACAATATATTCCTGACGACATCAAAACTAATTATTTGTGTTTGTTCGGCGTTTTGCTTCAAATCTGGTTAGATTTTGATGATAACTGCTAGCTCAATCAATCACACTCAAGTCCTCTTGGAGAGTAAAACACCAATTCCTAAACTTGAAACTTGATTACTATCAAATTTATACCACCAGGATGGAGATGTGTGTTCTTTGGCGTATAAGTAAATCTAGTTTTCGTCGTGTCTATTTCAGTTATCTTCAGAAAGAGGCTTTGCTGCTCCTGGTGTTGATAATTGCCCCGCTGATTGTGCTGGTCTAAAGAAAAGTCAATACAGATACGCTTCCAGGTTTGGACTCCTATTAACATATCACCTGTTATATTTCAGTTATCTGTAGAAAGAGGTTTTGCTGCACCTGGTGCTGATAATTGCCCTGCCGATTGTGCTGCACTCCGGGTGAGCCAGATTCCTCAAACCGTCAAAAGGTTGATACATTTATTTCTATTAATTAGCATTACAAAACATCAATAAACCTCCTCAGTGATTGGCTGGAATTTCTTTCAGTTTTCTTCGCAAGCCAAGGAATAGGTCGGATTGCCATTTGAAAATTTGAATTAACCAATGAAATGTTTCAAAACTGGAAGATATCCCGTGAAGCACTGTTGTTCCTATCAAATTCTATTGAATTCCTGAAACTCCAGTGTAATATCTTGTAAAACTCCGCAGCCAAGAGGTTAAGCCAATAGGGCAAATAATATCGCATAGCATCCCCATTCTTGAATGGTTTTATGTCATGAGACAGCTTTTAAGTCATGTGGCTCTGTCAGTATGTCGGCACCTCTTCCCACTTCCCTTATATGTGTTGTAATTTTTACCTGTATATGGCGAGATTCTGCAGGTGGACGTTTCGTCCGCGAGGACCGCCCCCTGTACAGACCTTTTGGTCTTTGATATGTGTTGGTATTGTGGGAAGTTGATGCTGGGTCGACATCGGGCCTTACAGACTAGTCCTTTGTGTTAAATGCCGTCATTTCATCTGACGATGATACAGCTCAATCCCCAGTGTACGGGTTGTCACAGCGACACAGCTCACCAATTACCAATATACGAGTTGTCAGAGCATTTTCATCATCAGGAAGCTCACATGGTTAGACTGTCACAGCACTTTCAGGATGGTAGTTGGTCCAAATTGTAGAATTGTATAAATGTACTTTCAGGATAGTAGTTCGTCCAATTGTAGAATTGTATAATAAATGTTCACTTCACAGGACGATAGTTGAGCTATAAAATGTTGAGTGGTTCCTAATTGATTGTATATTAATATGTACTCCGTAAGGAGGTGCCTCTCTCAAAGGGGGAAATTACGAACTGAACTTGAACTTGAACATAGCTCTCTAGATTTGTATCTATACCGCTTACGCTGGTGCTAGGGGCGTGTGGTCATGTCATCCAAGTTACCACATGAACAGGTACAATAAAAGCGTACCTGAGATACAACACATCACTCTCAGAACTATTCAGGGAATAATCCTGAATATATCAGGCTACACATCCACAACTCAATTTCAGGGATTTTACCTGAAATCCAGGGATAATTTCCTGAAACTCAGGTATATCATCCATGAATTAAAGCTAAATTACGTGAATTTAGGGGATTTTACATACCTGAATAGAGTCGGGAACTTACTAATCAGGGTGGTAAATTTGCCTGAATTTCAGGGAAAGTCCTCTCATTCGGGTATCTTTTTCCTGAAATTCAGGAAATTATCCCTGGATTTCAGGTAAAATCCCTGAAATTGAGTTGTGGATGTATAGCCTGATCTATTCAGGATTGTTCCCTGAATATTTCTGAGAGTGATATCACGAATCGTTAGATTCTTGGTATGTGCTTTTGAATAGTTTAACCAGAAGACTCTATTGTAAAGTCATGTGGCTCTGTCAGTATGTCGGTACCGCTTCCCACTTCCCTTATATGTGTTGTAATTTTTAACTGTATATGGCGAGATTCTGCTGGTGGACGTTTCGTTCCCGAGGCCCGCCCCCTGTACATACATTTTGGTCTTTGATATATTTTGGCATTGTGGGAAGTTGATGCTGGGTCGACATCGGGCCTTGCAGACGACGATACAGCTCACCAATCCCCAGTGTACGAGTTGTCACAGCGACACAGCTCATCAATTACCAATATACGAGTTGTCAGAGCATTTCCATCATAGCTCTCTAGATTTGTATCTAATACGGCTTATGCCGATGTTGGGGTCTGTGTGGTCATGTCATCCAAGTTACCACATGAACAGGTACAATAAAAGCGTACCTGAGATACAACACATATCATGAAGCATTAGATTCTTGGTATGTGCTTTAGAATAGTTTAACCAGAAGACTATACTGTGAAGTCATGTGGCTCTGTCGGTGTGTCAGCACCTCTTCCCACTTCTCTTATATGTGCTGTAATTCAAATTGGAGCAAAGTCAGTGGTTAATTCAATATTTAACCACCACACTCTACACTATAAGTTCGAACCAATCATAGATATTCTTGAATAGACCATTCCATTTTGGACCGTTATATCTGGAACAAATCTATCGATTTCCGGGATGCCTCGAATATTCGGCACCTTCTATTGATTTTGCTTGATAAAATTCAAATCGCCCAATTCAAATGGTGGCTACTAATTGTTTGATTTCTAATTGTTTGAACGGTCTGTTAAGAGTAACTACCAATGAACTGATGATGTGTGACACTGCTTCGCCTTATTCCGAGACAAACGGAGCTTATGCTAATAACAAAAAGAACTCCTGAGACTAGTACGATTGGTCTCCCCTTTGGCAGACCCTTTCTCTGTCATGGTACGGCTTTGTCACACCAACCATAGCTAGAGATGATAATTGAGCAATTTGCACTACAGTTCAACTTAATCCCTGGTCAATGCTGGCAGCGGGCGGTGCACCGACACCTGGCTGGCTGCATGATCTCCCGTTGGTCAATCCGGTGGCTTCGCTATGTCTTCAACCCAGAATATATATTCAATCGATAATAACTGCTATCTTTTCGACCTGAAATTGTCAAAATTATCATAAATTTAAGCTTATTGGTCTTTCCTCGGAAAATTAGGAATATTTGATCATTATTATCATATTTAATCCAGTTATTAATAGTTGAAAATCCGCTGCATGTTATAAACGAAAAAAGATCATGAGAACGAACCGAAGCTCACACCAGGGCAAGACAGGATTGTCCAATGATTAATGTGGAATGGACCCACTAACTTCCTCTTTTCATATTGCTGATAAGTTTCAGGCTCCAACTTATATTTTCACCGAACCCCGTATCAATTCGTACGCTAATTGGTCGATTACACGGCTTGAAATAGCCGTATCACGACAAACGGGTTTGAAATAATTCACACAAGTTTGAAATAGTTTGTAACCTGTTGCCATTGACTAACGATCAAAAACGAGGCTACGGAAATTCGTCTGCTACAGATCGCAGTATACATGCGTATTTTGTTTGAACACGGATGTCGGACTACGCCTGGACTTTTTCAGCTTTCTTCCAATGATGATTGTCTTTCAAATAGAGAATATACGACTGATATGAGAACGAATTCATTATTTGGTGACAAAATCGTTATCTAGGTTTGAGTCAGGGTTGATCGGATTTTTGGGACCTGCCTGTGAAATTTCTCAGGCAGGTCACAAAACCCGATCAACACTTCCTCAAACCTAGATAACTCATAATCTATCCTTAATAAAAGACATTCTGAACCTTTCAAGAAGGCTTCGTTTTTTTCAATATCGTCATATAATTTCTTTTGTTGCATTAACAATTTTTATTTTCACATAAAACTCTTTCTGTAATATAAAAAGAGAGGTCTGAAGAGTTGAAAGCTATATAATGTTGTCATTTTAGTCACGGTGACTAATAATAACACACATACCTTTACCTTTCTACAGTGCAAGTAACCAATACTGGAAGAACATGGCAAGAGAGATGGCAGATAGACGACAGAGAGATTATGAAGATTCCAAGAAGATGGCGGAGTCCAAAACCTGATCGGATACAACCGATACCACGAGCATAGCATAACTATATAGAAATATACCGATATTGAACCCTCATTACAAGATCTGATCGCTTACTCAATAAATATATGAGAATAGGCCTGAAATCTGATGACGTTTTATCCCACTTCTATCCCATGATGCAACGTACTTCCATGAAAATTAAATGGCAGGTGGGGATCATGATGCTATTCAATTACCGTGCACCTCCCCCATGTAACACGACATCAATTAAATTGCCAACGCGAAGCCCCTGGACTGGCACATCCGGAAGAGCATGCAAGCTTTAATTTGGCGAGTCTGGTTACAGGTAAGACATCACGCCTTGCAGCACACGTACGGTGGGTTGACAATCGAATTAATATCGTGTTACATAAGCGATGATAGATTTCAGGATAACTGATCATCTGTCGAGCAGATGAAGAGAGCCACAAATCACCACGTGACTGAAGAGGGATAAAACGTTATCAGGATTTAGGTCCATTGTATGCTGCAATGTCTTCTTGTCTTTGTGGGTAATTCTTTCCGCAAACGTCAGATTCAGCAGTCAGTCAGTCATCCCATGAAGAATTTGAAAATCCATCACCGAAAATAATGGTCATAAAATGACACTACAGTTTAGCACTACTGTTTTCAACATTTTCCCATCATGTTACTTTTTATTAATTGAGTGAATACGTTTTTACTGAGAACATCAATATGAATTGGTGTAGGCCTCAGAATCGACATCCAGTATTCAGCCGTCGTGCAGAAAAGAAGTTGCAAAATTTCCATTCATTAGAATAGTATAATACAATAGCGGCAAATTCGAAATTGACGTCTTCAAACTGAAAATCGCCGAAATGTATAGCCCAGAGCTCTAAAGATTTCCCCAATGGATACTACTCTTATTGTATCAGCATTGACTTAGAGCTGAGGGCTCTTGTCTATTTGACATGTTTATTTCTTCCCATCTGTGGTTTTGTTTAGTCTAAGACAGCAGAGGCAAATACCATCAGGCATCTGTTTTAAAAACAATGTTCATATCCGTAGTACCCGTTTTCTTTCAGCATTGCTTTGAAACCCAGACATGGAGTGGTTTCTGTCTGGGTTGCTTCGGTCTGTACAAAACCATTGATGGGTAGAAACAAACACGGCTGCAATATGTTACATTGACAGGGACCCTCAACTGAAAGTTTGAGCTGATGCAATATACGTAATATACGTAAATGTTAGAGCAATCTCTGACGTCCCTAAGAATATACTCTATAGGTTTCACATCAGACTTACATATGCGAGAATCACTTTCGAACAATTAGAGATATGATGGTATGATTAACAGTATGCCTTTAGTCGGAGGAAGTGGGGCGTTTATAGGGAATACCTGCCGGTTATGTCGAGACTATAACTCTCTAGAACAGTTATCGCCATCCCACGCAGCTCCTCCTAAGAGTCCTGGGCTCCCACGAAGATATCCGGGCTCCGGAGAGTTTCGAAGAGTTTCTAACAGCTCCTTCGATTTCGTATATGGTGACGTAATAACATTAGTCTTCATTCAGGAGAGAATGAAAGATTATAGTCACTTACCATGATTTACCGATATTACATATGTTGAGAAAAGTCTGACCAGTCCGTTTAATTTGTCATTACATAGTGAACACATGCATAGTGAGGAGCAAGAACTGACATCACATAAGAAAATACTTTCATACAAATAAACGATGGAGCCGTATTGGTGAAAACACCACATCTTTCAGACGCTGAGAAACCCTTACTCCATTCGTTAACAGAGAAAAGTCGCGAGACCCATCGGCAGCGGAATAACAGAAGGGAAAGATAAATTGTTAAACGTTCAACAGAGAATCATGAACTGTTACGACAAAAGTTCACTCAAATTCGAGAATGTGGTTCTGGGTACCTGGTAAAAATGTTTGTTATGGGTATACCGCTAAATCTCGGAGACAAAGAATATTATGCTATTCGACGGTCTTATGCCAGAGGTTGGGCAGAATACAAGGAATCTAGAGTGTTTATTAAAGATAAATTCTTACCAGGTCAACAGAGAATCATGAATTTTGTCGACAAAAGATAACCCAAATTGGAGGCTACGCTTCTGGGTACCTGGTATGAAGTTTGTAATGGGCATTCCGCTAAATTCCAGAGACAAAGAATATGATACTAATCGATATGCCAGAGGCTGAACAGAATACAATGCCGTTTACTATAGAATCTATCCACGATAACGCATTCGTTGTGTATATAGTACAGCACTTATTTGACCATAGAAAACCCTTCAGAGACACTGGCTTGAACTATCAAACTTCCGTTCTCTTAAATAATTATATAGACAGGCATCAGCTGTTTTCATTATGAAATAAGTTTATTCCTAAAAAAGTAGATATATGCATATTAAGAATAACACCCACTGCTAATCAAATCATGCACTGTGCAGTCTTTTGTATAGGAAAAGCAGGAGACTCTCTATTGAAGTTTTCTTTCAGTGGCATTTAGAAGTTGGGAAGTAGATAAATAAACAAATTGCTTATGGATAACAACTTCTAGTTTATTCAGGACGACGTTTCGATACAGGTACTAGTATCGTTCTCAAGTCAATCAAGAATTGACTTGAGAACGATACTAGTACCTGTATCGAAACGTCGTCCTGAATAAACTAGAAGTTGTTATCCATAAGCAATTTGTTTATTTATCTCTATTGAAGGGAACACCAAAAAGGACAGAATGGATAAAGTGATTTTTTCTAGAGCGACAGAACCACCAGAATGGAAGCAGTCTATTATTCTTCAGCGACAAAAAGACCGAGTGGAAAGTCTCTTTACGGTGACAGAACTGAGAAGGCCTCTTTTTCTACAGCGACAGACAACGGAATTAAACCATACGTTTCCAGAAGTTACAGATCAAATGTACATGGCAAAACCACAATGACAGAATGGAAACATTCCATTTTTGAACAGTGACAGAAAGACAGAGTGAAAGATTTCTGTTTTTCTCATGTGACAGAATGGGAAGAATCTTTCCCAATGAGACATATATTTATCTACAAGGCAATACCGCCACGACAGAATCGACACACTGTTTTTCTGAAGTGACGGACAGAGGATAAAGTATTTTTTTTGCATGGCAACTATACAACGACAGAATAGATGCACTCTATTTTTCCTCAGCGACAGACATATCGGAAAGTCTATCCTGTTTATCTACAGCGACAAAATAGCAGAGTGGTAAGTCTATATATTTTGAAGTGACAGAATAAATGAGTTTAGCAAATTCATAATAGCTAAACTGTGTTATTTCGGGCATGATAATCTGTGATATGGTGTAGTCTAGGGGAGGTAACTCTGCTTCATAGGTGACTGCTGTGTTTAGATGTAGTTGTCTTCTCTTTGACCGTGTTTCAGCAGTATCGAGATATCGGTCATTGAATGTAATTGAGTGCGCACATGCGCGGTGGAGCTGTCCTAGATTCCTAGAATTGGCAAGCCACATGTGCCAACATCTCATCGTCATTTAAAAGGATTTTTCGGGTTTTTAATTTCAAAATTTCGCTGGAATGCCGCGTGCAACCCCTGCACGGAAGCGTAGGGCTCCTGTGGAGCCGGCTGTTTCCAGGGAAAGAATTTCCATCAGGCCAAAAAGAAATCGTAAACCAAGTTCCAGGCTGCGTGAGGACACTGAGGTCGATGTCCGTGCTGACCCCACGCCGGATGAGATGACTGGTCAGGCTGCCACTGCCAACCTGCAACAACAACAACCACAGGAACAGCTGATGTCACAGCTGTTACGACAGCATGATATGGGTACGGGTAAGGTTGCTGGTGCTGTAAGTCCTAGCACATCTGATAATTCTGCATTTGTTCAGGCCTTAGAGGCATATAATAACATTAGTGTCATGGTAGAGCTAGCTAGGCCACATATACAGAAGCTAAACACATTTGTTGGTGATAGTAACTCTGGGGGCGGAGGCCAAGTACCGGTACCAGTAATTAGTCACCCTGTTATGAATGAACATCATGATCCTGGGTCGGGGGATATTTTGACCGAAGTGAGTCCGTTAAACGTGGGCACTTCTGCCATATCAAATGTAGTGTTCAATGCAGGTACTCCAGGGAATGGGGGACTAGTAGAACCTGGTAACCCTGGCCAGGCCATAGCAAATAGTTCTGATGAAGCCACCCTGTCAATGTATGAGCCAACTCCGCTCCGTAGCATATCAGATTCTCTCAGTGCTCATGTGCCAGACAATATCAAAGAAAAGATCTGGAAAGGGGGATTCATTGATTTCCCTATATTACTCAAATCCAGTAAGGACATGTTAGAACCCTCATATTCTCTCAACTTTGGCATCACTGATGGCAAAGCAGTTATGCATCCAAAGTTGGTGAATCGACCAATAAAGGATATTGAAACTTGGGTTACTGCCTATATTATTTTCATGGATATTTACCTGGAGCGGCATCCGACACGCGCCAGGGAAATGTTGAAATATTTGAACACCGTTAGAACTATTGCATCTCGCCATGGTAATTTAGCATGGTCACGATACGATGAGCAGTTCAGGTGGAGAATGGCGAAGAATCCTCTCCGTTCGTGGGGAGTCATAGACGGGGAATTATGGATGATAGCCATGTTGCCACAAAGTAAACCAGCCATCCCTTCAAAAGGGGGTAGCACAAACCCTAACTCCAAACTCTGCTGGGGTTATAACCAAGGCAAGTGCGAGTTTGTCAACTGTCGATTCACGCATGCCTGTAAATATTGTGGAGTGGCCGGTCACCCTGAAATCCGATGCTTCAAGGCCAAAGGGAACTCAAAGAATCGTTCCCAGGACAGGCAGCCCTTTCGGGCTGGCCTTCACTCCAATAAAGGTGGAACAGCTGGAAATTCAGCTTAGAGATTACCCAAACAAAGAAGATGCCCAGTACCTGTTAAGCGGTTTCAAATATGGTTTTCCACTTCATTATCATGGTCCTCGGAATCGTACAGAAGCAAACAACCTAAAATCAGTTATAGAAAATCCCCAGGTGGCAAAACAAAAAATCTTGAAAGAATTAGAGCAGAACCGAGTGGCTGGCCCTTTTGATGAACCCCCATTTAAGTACTTAAGGGTTTCACCAATTGGACTCGTACCTAAGAGAGAGCCAGGTGAATATAGGCTGATACATCATTTATCCTATCCAGAGGGCGAATCCGTTAATGATTATGTAGATCGGGATAAGTGCTCCGTACATTACTCCAGTATTGATGATGCAGTAGATCTGATACAGAAAGTGGCAGGTGATACCTATTTAGCCAAGGCAGACATAAAATCCGCCTTTCGTCTGTTGCCAGTGCACCCTAATGATTTCGAGCAGTTGGGGTTCAAATTCCAAGGCCAGTACTGGGTAGCGAAATCCCTTCCTATGGGTTGTTCGATTTCATGTTCAACATTTGAAAAATTCAGCACATTTGTTGCACACTGTGTCAAGCGATTTTCAGGGAAAGATGGAATTTTAAAATTTCTTGATGATTTTCTTTTCATCGGAGAGTCAAAAGAGGTCTGCCAATACATTATGGACTGTTTTATGTACGTCTGTGACCTGTTAGGGATACCAGTGGCTGAGGAAAAGTCAGAGGGTCCTTCTAAAGTTTTGGTGTTCCTAGGGTTAGAGTTAAACACAATATTAGGTCAAATACACTTGCCTCGGGACAAGGTAGATCGAATGCAGATGGAAATTAACTCATACCTGAGTCGCAATAAGCTTCGTCTCAGAGAGATACAGTCACTGATTGGCAAACTTAATTTTGCCTGCCGAGCTGTGAAACCAGGGCGAACATTTTGTAGAAGGTTGATTGATGCAACCTCGCATGTCAAAAGGCCCCATCATTTTAAACGCTTGTCGGCTGAAGTTAAGGCAGATCTTCAAATGTGGCAAACATTTTTGCTTCACTTCAGTGGCACCCTGTATTTTGTTGATCGTTTTTGGTTGTCAAATGACAGTTTGCAGTTATACACTGATGCATCAGGGTCACATGGGTTTGGTGCATATTTCAATGGTCATTGGATGTGTGGATCATGGCCAGAGGATTGGTCTCACAGTGACATATGCCGGGACATCACTTTCCTTGAGATATTTCCTATAGCATTAGCCATCATGGTTTGGGGGGAAGACTTAACCAACAAGAAGGTTATATTTCGCTGTGATAACCAGGCAGTGGTTACAATTCTAAACAAAGCAACGTCAAAATCTTCTAGGGTCATGAAGTTAGTGCGGTTTATAATACTGCATACTATGACATACAACATAGTGGTTAAGGCGGTTCATGTTCCTGGTATCCAGAACAATATAGGTGATTCCCTTTCTCGTTCACAGTTAGCACGGTTCCGGAGATGCGCACCCCAGGCAGACAAGGTAGCGACCCCTGTACCAGAGACAATTTGGCATCTTTGTGGGTAGAGGCGGGCCGGTTACTTAATAGAGCATTTGCTTCACGGACATGGAGGGCCTACCACACAGGCATTCAATCTTTTGAAACCTTCAGGGGCGGGGTGGGTTTGCCACCAGTGTGGCCAGTACCTGTTAACCAAATTATTGCATATATTGCTCATTTGTCCAGGAACAGTTTAGCCCCTTCCTCTGCTGCAACATATTTAGCTGGCATAGGAAATAAACATAGGCTAATGGGCTGGGTGGACCCAACTCAGCATTTTATTGTGAAGAAGCTGTTAGAAGGGTTTAAGCGACAGTCTGGGCATAGGGACTCACGTTCCCCCATTACTCTTGATTTGTTACGACAAATATTGAACGCATTGCCACACATTTGTGCATCAGTGTATGAAACAGTATTGTTCAGATGTGCATTTTTATTGGCATTTTTTGGTTTTTTACGCGTCAGTGAATTGGTTGCTGATAGTGCATCTGATCATACTGGTAGGGCATTGCTGAAAGAAGATGTCAAAATCCAATCTACGAAAGTAGGTTTGCGCCTATTTCTAAGATTACGATTTTCGAAAACGGATCAGTATGGCAAGCAGGCCCATTTATATCTCCATCCTTTGAAGCAAACCAATCTATGCCCAGTCAGAGCAGTGAAGGACTACCTGGCCATCCGTAGTTCCCAACATAGGCAGTTACTTTGTCATTTCAATTCTATGCCAGTCACACGCTTTCAATTCCACTCAATTTTGAAGAAGTCGCTTGAATTTGTGGGTATTCCCATTAAGAACTATACGCCACATTCCTTCAGAATTGGTGCTGGAACAATGGCTGCCCTTTGTGGCCTGTCTGAAGAGCACATAAAAAAACTAGGCCGTTGGAAATCTTCAGC
>JAVTVY010031849.1:0-11877 GCA_036873755.1 Hanleya hanleyi
CGAAGTGTCAAACTGTCGAACCAGGAAAAAGGGAGTCTGCAATGAATTCGAAGTTGTATCTGTCAAATTGTAGAAAATTTATAAAGATGACCAAGGGGAGGCAAGACAACTCGATGCGGTACATGCTGTTATCTTCTACAGCCGAAGATATTGACGATTTACAATGAGCGTAACAAACACATGTAATCAAGATGCCATGCTGTTTACTGCTGGTGCATTCTGGGTAATACAGATAGATCATACATGCGAGCGGCAATACCGGGTTCCGGGTATCTGCATAGAGCAGCATCCCATAACATCTCCCTTCTTCAAATTTTTTCTTTTTTTTTAACAAAGAAAGAAACAGTTCTCTAAAAAAAAAATAGTGTTAATGTATAAAAGTTATGAACTAGAAACCACGAACTTTAAATTGAACATATCTTGACGCTAAGGAACATGCATTCACTCTCGTCCAATGTCTTAGGGTTGTGAAGACCATGAGGTGGCAAAAGTCCAAATACATGTAGCATAAATGTCAAACCAAGTTTTATCAGTATTGTCCGCACTGTGCAGAGTAAAAAAAAAGAAAAAGCAGAGTAACAAAAAAAAAAGTGTTAATATAATCTCAGACTTTGAGCACTTAAAGAGCTACAACTTTGGCACTATGATCAGGAATTGTTTGATGTCCTCCTATAAAGCACACATCAATACATTCCAACTTTGGTACTATTGTCACCATGAGAAGTGCCCGAGTGCATAACAAAATCACTGATTAAATTCCTATTTTGGCACAATATAGTCATTGTACTTTGCGGGGACAACACAATGTCTGCCACTCCTGGTTGTTACTGTTGGTCTGACAGAGGTGGTGGTTGGTCGTGATGGTGGAGGTAGTGGTTCAGTGTCATTGAATGTGCGGATGTTACCGGACTGCCCAAGAGGTTTATCAGATGACACGGTCACCGTGGTCACATCTGGCGGCACTGACATAGGTGACTCAGTAGGTATTCGTACGAGCTCTGCTGGAGGTCCATCCTGAGAAATGGATGGTTTCTTCTGGCTGTTATCAAACTGTAAAAATTTTCGATTTCTTCGATACAACCGACCATTCCGAGATTCAACCAGGTAAGAACGCGGTCCAACTTTGCCAACACATGAACCCTGCTCCCATGGCGATTTGGAATGCAGAGGTTGCATGCGTATTGGATCACCGATTTCCAGCTCAGGTAAGGGCTTTGCATGTTTGTCGTAGGCTAATTTGGCTTTCTGCCTACGGACTGTGATGTTTTCAGTTACTCCTCCGATGACCTGCGGTTTGAGAAGAGCTTCTGCAGTAGGCATTGTTGTTTTTGTCCTTCTGGACATAAGTCTCTGCACTGGGCTTGACCCTGTGCTGTCAGGGGTGTTGCGCCACTCAAGTAATGCCATTTGTATGTCCTTGTTGTCACGTTTGGTTTTTTTCAGCAGTTTTTTCGCGATTTTAACAGCCGACTCAACTTTACCGTTGCTCTGAGAATGATATGGAGAGGTGGTGGTATGGTTGAATTCCCACTCGCGTGTAAATGCTGAGAACTCCTCGCTTATATATTGAGGCCCATTGTCAGTTACCATATCCGCGATTCCATGTCGCGCGAAATGAGACTTTGTTGCTACAATAATCGAGGCAGATGTTGTGTTTTCAACCAGGTCCAACTCGAAATAGTCACTATAATAGTCAACAGTTACAAGATAACTTTCGCCATGGAGTGTGAGCAGATCCTGTCCAACCTTGGACCAAGGCAATTTGGGAATCGGGTGTGTCATTAGAGGCTCCTTCTGCTGCTTAGCAGGGAATTCGTTACAAGTACCACAAGTCTTGACACAGTCCTCAATTTCACCAGCCATCCCAGGCCAGAAAAGGACATCTCGCGCTCTCCGCACACACGCGTCTGTACCGAGATGACTTGTATGAGCTCGTGCAATCATCTGTGATTGCATGGATTTAGGAATGACCACTTTCATTCCTTTGTATAGAACACCATCTTGCGCTGTCAGCTCATCCCTGAAGTTCCAATATTCACGGATGCAGACTGGAACATCCTGGCGCGAATCTGGCCATCCAGTCATTACTGTATTCATGAGGGTTTGTAAGGTCGCGTCTGTGAGTGTGCAGGACTGGACTTGTGCATGTGTGGCTGCAGACAAGCACATGTATTCCTTCTGATCAATTTCAGCAATTTCGCCGAAAAGCTGCTGCTCTTGTGAGAGCTGAAATATTTGATATTCAGGCGTGTCCTGTTTTCTGGTGTCGCCCCCTGGCAGGTAAGCTCTGCTCAACATATCTGCAATGAACATCTGCGTACCCGGTAAGTATGTAACATGCAGATTGTACTTTTGAAGGCGAAGGAGCATTCGCTGAAGTCGCTTTGGCGATGTGTGAATCGACTTTGTGAAGATTGGGACCAATGGTTTATGGTCTGTCTGTATGGTGATCAGGTCACGCCCATGAAGATACTGGTCAAATCTGACGCACGAAAACAGAATGCCAAGACATTCTTTCTCAATCTGAGCGTACCGACGCTCAGTCTCTGTTAAAGACCTTGATGCAAACGCCACTGGCTGGCCATTCTGGAGCAGCGTCGCTCCCAATCCAGACTCAGACGAATCACACTGTATGGTGACTTCACTGTTCACGTCATAGTATTTCAGTACAGGAGTGGAACTAATCAAGTCCTTAAGGATTGAGAAGGCTTCAGCTTGCTGACTTTCCCACATAAATTCAGCTTGTTTCTCTGTTAAACGACGGAGCGGCTCGCACACCTTAGACACATTTGGCATGAATCTAGATAGGTAATTTACACACCCGAGGAGACGTTGGACTGCCTTCTTGTCACCTGGGGGTGGCATGTTGACTATCGCGGAAACCTTTGATGGGTCCGGTTTTAAACCATCGCAGGTAAGTAGTTGACCCATATACGGCACTTGGGTCATTCTTAATTTGAGTTTCTTCTTGTTGAATTTTATGTTCTTTTCCCGTGCTCGCTTAAGCACATTCAGTAGGTTGCGGTCGTGATCCGCTAGAGCTTCATCCATGGTCTCGCCGGTACCAAAACATAAAATATCATCCGCGATGACTTCAACGCCATCGAGGCCGGAGAGAGCCTCGTTCTGGCGGCGCTGGTACTCCTCAGGGGCACTGCTAATTCCTTGTGGCATCCTCAAGTAACGGTACCTCCCAAAAGGTGTCCAAAACGTGGTCAGAAATGAGCTCTCTTCATCGAGTTTCACTTGGTAAAACCCATCTTTAGCATCCAGAACGGTGAAAATTTTTGCATTCGACAGCTTGGGTAATATTTCATCAACCGTTGGCATTTGGTACTTCGGCCGCTTTATGGCTTTGTTCAAGTCTTTTGGATCAATACAGACCCTCAGTTTCCCAGGCTTTTGGACAGCTACTAGACTGCTGATCCAATCAGTTGGTTCAGTGACCTTGGCAATTATGCCCTGTTTCTCCATTTCATTGATTTTGTCCTGTAGTTGTGATTTAAGCGGCACTGGTACGCGACGAGGGGCATGCTGCACGGGTCTGATGCTCGCGTCCATCTCGATGTGATATTCACCTGGGAGGCATCCCAAGCCTGTGAACACATCGTCATAATCACGCATGACCTTTTCCTGCGATAGGGGGTCATAGCCTTCATCCCTTATCATGTTCACTGATTTATCAACACCAAGAGAAATCCAACCTTGTTTCACACATGTATTGGCGTCAATAATGGGCCATGGCGCCTGGTCCAGGATGTCGAAAGTTAGACTGAATTTATGTCCACCGCCTTGGCTCACGGTTAACGTATATGATCCAAGTGGAGTTATTATGCTGCTGTCGTACAGCCTTATTTTCCCACTACTAGGATCTAATTTCACATCACCAGTTTGCAGAATGTTTTGGAGATCTGCATAGGACATTGCACTACAGGAAGCCCCAGTATCCAGTTGTACTGTCAATGTGGCAGGGTATTCAGTGTGAAAATTAAGGGGAACCATGAACGAAGATTTGGCTTTGCTACTACTGACAACTCCCACGCGATCAACCGTGAAGATGGAGTCATCCGTGTCATCGCTCGTATCTTCGCTACAACGAGGATCACTAAGTTGGTGCAACTTTTTAGTTCCTTTAGCACGCATCTTGTTTCCATCCTGACCTTGCTGGCACACTGAAGCGAAATGATTTCCTTTAGAGCATTTGCCACAAATTTTTCCGAAAGCTGGACATTTGAATTTGTCCTTCACGTGTTTTGAGCCACAGTACAGACAAGTGATAATTCTGTTGGATTTCTGACCACCCGCCATGCCAGCATTCTTTTCTGACTTTGCCTGTGCATACCTACTCCCATGATTCTGTTTATGGGCAGCATGAACCGTACTAGGGGAATCAACTGCGGCTACACGTAACTGCTCCTTGTGAGCCCTAGACAGTTCACTAGCTCGCAGGGCTTCAATACACCTTTTCAGATCAGGGACAGGGCGTTCCCTCAATAAACGATCTCTTGTCGAAGAGTCATGGGTACCTATGACTAGCCTATCTCTCGGTAAACTATCAGACAGATTTTCAAAGTCACACGAGTCTGCTAGCTGACGTAGTCTCACCACATACTGATCGACAGTTTCATGCTCTGTCTGATTTGCATAACCAAACTTTACTCGTTCAAATAAAAGATGTTTCTGTGGCATGAAGTGATCCCCCAGTTCCTGTAGAATCCGTGCAGGATCTTTTTTGTCTGCGACTGACAAGCTAGCTAGGCTGTTCATCACGTGAATACAATCTATGCCCATTACACTGCACAAGGCGGCTGCTTGTACCTCTGGGCTTTTCTTATTCAGTTCAGTGGCAGTAATATAGTAGTCCCACGAGGCTTTAAAATTTTTCCAGTTACCGGACACGTCTCCCTTGACGTTCATGGGTTGGGGGGCTGGTATTTGATAGGAGGCCATATCGAAATAGGTTTGTACTCACAAAGTTCCAATAGGTTCCAGTGTCCAATAAATCAGTCCGCCCTTGCACACAACACGACGTAGGGAACTCGATTTTCTGTGCTGCGTTAACGAGAACAGTCAGATATCGGCGATAGTTTGCCGTCCAAAGTTCAATCAAAGTCGTTGTTGTTGTCAAAGAAAGATGGCGACTGCCATGCATCGAATCCGGACCATGCGGTGCACACAGCGAGCAGAAAAAAATAGCGTGAGTCAGTCTAGTTTCAGTGCTTTCTGCATTCGGAATCTGCCTTCGGAAACTTCAGAGTCTTAACTGAAACTATGCCCACTTCTGACACCATGTTATCTTCTACAGCCGAAGATATTGACGATTTACAATGAGCGTAACAAACACATGTAATCAAGATGCCATGCTGTTTACTGCTGGTGCATTCTGGATAATACAGATAGATCATACATGCGAGCGGCAATACCGGGTTCCGGGTATCTGCATAGAGCAGCATCCCATAACACATGCTGAACTGTCAATTCTGTCGAGCTAGAAAAGGAGAGAGCTAAAGTGTACCTGTCGAACCAGGAAAAGGGGAACCTGCATTCGAGACCTAGTGTGAACTTGTTGAAGATTCATAGTAAAGAAGGCCAAGAGGAGACAACTCAAAAGGATGTTGTGAAAGTGTCAAAAAAGCAACACAATAGAGAGCCAAAGTGTCAAACTGTTGAACCTGGAATTGTCGGGTTAAAGTGTTGAAGGATTCTGAGAGGGGGCCATAAGAGAGCAGAAAACACAAAGGGACTCGGTAAAGTGTCAAAGTGTCGAATCTGTTGAGCTAGAAAAAGGAGCGGGCCAAAGTGTCAAACTGTCTAATCTGTCTAACTAAAAAAGGAGCGGGCCAAAATGTCAAACTGTCTAATCTGTCAACCAGAAAAAGAACGGGCCAAAGTGTCAAACTGTCTAATCTGTCGAACTAGAAAAAGGAGCGGGCCAAAGTTTCAAACTGTCTAATCTGTCGAACTAGAAAAAGGAGCGGGCCAAAGTGTCAAACTGTCTAATCTGTCGAACTAGAAAAAGGAGCGGGCCAAAGTTTCAAACTGTCTAATCTGTCGAACTAGAAAAAGGAGCGGGCCAAAGTTTCAAACTGTCTAATCTGTCGAACTAGAAAAAGGAGCGGGCCAAAGTGTCAAACTGTCTAATCTGTCGAACTAGAAAAAGGAGCGGGCCAAAGTTTCAAACTGTCTAATCTGTCGAACTAGAAAAAGGAGAAGGCCAAAGTGTCAAACTGTCGAACCACCGAACCAGGAAAAGGGGAGCTTGTAGTCATCTGTCAAATCATCAGAGTTTTATAAATAAGACCAAGGGGAGACAATTTCTTTTAGATTTTTTTAAAATTTCTGTATGATTCATACATGGAAATAAAGTATTGTATGGTATCTGTCAAACTGTCAAAGGTTTATTTAGAAGACCAAGGGGACACAACTCAAATTATCTGATCTGTCAAGCTAGGAAAGGAAATGTGTCAACTGCGAAGGTTTATAAGCAAGACTAAGGGATACAACTTGAAGAGCCTAAAAATAAAAATCAATGCATACGGTCAAGGTGTCAAAGTGTCAAACTATCAAACTAGGAATAGGGGTGCCCAGCGAAATAACACTATATATCAGGATTATCTGTCAAATTGTTAGAAATCAGAGGTAATAATAATACCAAAGGGAGACAACTCGAAGAGCTGCGGTGAACATGGCAGACTGCGATACCAGTCCTGTTAATGTTGAAGTGAAGATTTACAATACAAGGGGATACAATTTAAAGAGTCGAACATGAATCAATTATGTTCACATTCCATTATAACAACACATATCAATTATAGGGTAAAGATATCACTTCACGCCCCCAATAAATCAGGTTGTGTCATTTCCTCAGGGTAGGCAAGGGCGGATCTACGGGGGGGGGGGGGTCAGGGGGTCCGGACCCCCCATGAAACCTAAAAAAAAATTTTTTTCGAGGGATCAGCGAACCCTGGGATTCCACGTAGAAATAATGTCTTGAAATGATATGTAAATTAAATGAATGTGGATTATGTAATTAGAGCATCTATATGTGTATTGAACAGACCATCATATATTCATGTAATTTGTGAGTGTACTATTTTAGTTGGAGTTTCAATATGTATCTAAAACAGATATTATCGCCGCGAGCGCACTACGTGTAGTGGTGTGTTATAGGCCTGCTTTGTTTGTGTTAAACCAGGAAGTCAAATGGAGTAAGGTATATTCTTCAATATCGATGCGTGTTTATGCGAAACAAATGTGAAAATAGAACAATAAATCTACCTACATTGTGTTCAGATTTATTTCCGGGAAAACGTGTAAAACGCATCTCCCGCAACCTGGGACCCCGGAGCTTCCGGGGCCTAGGCGGCCCCTGGACCCTCGCCTGTCAGGCTGTGAGGATCGTTTATTTTAGCTTTGTGTAAATGAATCGGTATAATATTGGTTCTAATGTTCCATGACGTAAAGGTCATCGATTTTTTATCTGTTAAATATAACTAGAAAGGCAAATGGATTCAGGCATGAAGTATGATTTTTTCAATATCGGTGCGTGCTTATAAATGTAAAACAAACGTGAAAATAGAACCATAAATCTACGGAAGCGTATTAGTGCCAGTGTGAAAAAAAAAAATCCGAGATTTATCTCCTAATTAGGACATAATATCTCCTAATTAGGAGATAATTATCTCCTAATTAGGACTTATTATCTCCTAATTAGGAGATAATAAGTCCTAATTAGGAGTATCTCCTAATTAGGATATAATTATCTCCTAATTAGGAGATAATAAATCCTAATTAGGAGATAATATGTCCTAATTAGGAGATAATTATCTCCTAATTAGGAGATATTATGTCCTAATTAGGAGATAAATCTCGGAATTTTTTTTTTCACACTGGCACTAATACGCTTCCGTAAGCGTATTAGTGCCAGTGTGACAAAAAAAAATTCCGAGATTTATCTCCTAATTAGGACATAATATCTCCTAATTAGGAGATAATTATCTCCTAATTAGGAGATAATTATCTCCTAATTAGGAGATAATAAGTCCTAATTAGGAGATAATTATCTCCTAATTAGGAGATAATTATCTCCTAATTAGGAGATAATAAGTCCTAATTAGGAGATAATATGTCCTAATTAGGAGATAATTTTCTCCTAATTAGGAGATAATAAGTCCTAATTAGGAGATAAATCTCGGAATTTTTTTTTTCACACTGGCACTAATACGCTTCCGTATAAATCTGCATACATTATGTTCGAATTTATTAAATGAATGTGGATTATGTAATTAGAGCATCTATATTTAGTTGGAGTGTACTATTTTAGTTGGAGTTTCAATATGTATCTAAAACAGATATTATCGCCGCGAGCGCACCACGTGTAGTGGTGTGTTATAGGCCTGCTTTGTTTGTGTTAAACCAGGAAGTCAAATGGAGTCAGGTATATTCTTCAATATCGATGCGTGTTTATGCGAAACAAATGTGAAAATAGAACAATAAATCTACCTACATTGTGTTCAGAATTATTTCCGGGAAAACGTGTAAAACGCATCTCCCGCAACCTGGGACCCCGGAGCTTCCGGGGCCTAGGCGGCCCCTGGACCCTCGCCTGTCAGGCTGTGAGGATCGTTTATTTTAGCTTTGTGTAAATGAATCGGTATAATATTGGTTCTAATGTTCCATGACGTAAAGGTCATCGATTTTTTATCTGTTAAATATAACTAGAAAGGCAAATGGATTCAGGCATGAAGTATGATTTTTTCAATATCGGTGCGTGCTTATAAATGTAAAACAAACGTGAAAATAGAACCATAAATCTGCATACATTATGTTCGAATTTATTTTCTGGAAAACGCTTAGAACGCATCTCCGGAGGTCTAGGACTTCGGAGCTTCCGGGGCCTAGGCGGCCCCTGGACTCTCGCCTGTTGGGCTGTGAGGATTTCCTTGTTTTATCTTTTTGTGAATGAACCGTATCTGTAGGCATATTGGACCTGGACCCTCGCCTGTTGGACTGTGATAGTCGATCCCCCCTATGAATTTTGGCTGAATCCGCCCTTGGTAGGCCAAACTTGCACGCGTTACATGCATGTATAGATTATAGGACCACAACAACAACAATGGCAAGCATCCACCCAGAATAAAGGGATAAACAGATTTTGCAGATAAACCTATAGGGAGGGATGTATGGTTGATGAATTTAGTACAATGGTAAGGATTGCCGTCATATGACCATCATACGAGATAGACTGGTGTGATAAATCAACCATCCATCCATCTACAACTGTCACTGACGGCCTCTGGCTGTGTCAAGAACTTGATCTGTGAATTGAATTACTTTTACATATAATATACGGTGTTGGGATTTGCTATTGAGATGCTGACAACCCAGCTACCACCCCGACCCACCCATCGTTTCTCGTGGTTGCTTACATGAGGGATGGGTCATGAAGTATCTATGGTGTTCCACTTCGGCCATTTTTGCGTCGCGCGTCGCAGGCGACGGGAAGGGCGACGTCGCCCACGACGTCGCTCGCGACGTCGCCCTTCCCGTCGCGTTCTTATAATGTTAAGAGATAGAACGCGACGCGACGTCGCCCTTTTTAAACGCGACGTCGCCCTTCCCGTCGCGCGTCGCTTTAGTCAACACGACACGATGGGCGACGTCGCCCATCCCGTCGCCCTTCCCGTCGCGTTCTTATAATTTTAAGAGATAGAACTATCGAAATCCTGAGAGAATTAATTTAATTAGTGAGGATAATTTCCGTATATGGCATGGTCAGACAGATCAGGCCGTCGTTGCCTATGAAAAATTTCTGCCTCAGTAATGGCAATCCAACAAAGTCCAGGCGTGTGATACATCATTTTTGGCCTATTGGGATATTGGTGATAGATGACCACTCAGGCTATTTTCGTAGAAAATAAGGCCAAGAATCACTCTCAACTCTTAACAACACGAGCGCCAGCAGTCTAGATGTAAAAGGCGATTCGGAACTCCACTATTAACTGTATGCTTAAACATGCCTCGTTTCCTCTGCTTGACCAATTTTCCCTCGGACAAACACGCAGTGGGGAATATGTATTTCACAAACACGTCTATTTTTTGTTTGTCTTGCAAATATTTGGGGGGGGGGGCATGCCCCCCTTGTCTACGGCCATGAGTTAAGAGCAACTTACCCGAACTCCAAGAACTCGTCTTAAATTTGAAGTTCAATTGTCGTCAAACGTCTAGTACGATCGTGGAAATGCCGGATAATTCGAAGAGTGCAGAAAAACTAATATTCTTCAATCATTTTTTAGAAAGAATAGAGAGAACATAATTCTCACAATAAAATGACTTCAATTCCATCATAATTTCTTTTCTTTTTTCTTCTTTTTGAGAGCTATAGGACTATCTCTCTCTGCTAAATTGAAAGCTAAAAGATCTACTACAATCTGTCGGGACGTGACAGGTTGAGTACCGGTATACAGTGTCGGACAGCAGTAAATAAAAGGATATTTTCAACGCCCTGATCAATGTAGTAACATAAGGAGGTATACTGTAAGGATATCTGAAAAATGAAAACACACAAACACATAAAAGCACACATAATAGCCACACACACATCCACGCGTGTACGGATGTGGGGGTTACGCATATCTTTTGGAAGCGAAAATATAATGTGTACAGTACAACACAGCGAGTTACAGACTTTCCGAGAGATAATTTCATAACAGGTGTCATTCCAAGCATGGATTAATATTTAACACCGTTTAAAAGCTATACGACAATGCAGGATAAGCATTATTCATTTACGCCGACATTTTCTTCGTCGATAGTGGCAGAGCTCATTCATGAAATGGCGGCCTCACCATACGACCCACATCGCAATAGCTGCTCCTTAAGCATGCGCAGCTCGATTTTGTCCTAAACTACCGGAAGGCGACGGGAAGGGCGACGTCGCTAGCGACGTCGTGGGCGACGTCGCGTTTAAACAGAGCGACGTCGCGTCGCATTCCATCTCTTAACATTATAAGAACGCGACGGGAAGGGCGACGGGATGGTCGCGACGTCGCCCATCGCGTCGTGTTGATTAAAGGGACGCGCGACGCGCGACGGGAAGGGCGACGTCGCGTTTAAAAAGGGCGACGTCGCGTCGCGTTCTATCTCTTAACATTATAAGAACGCGACGGGAAGGGCGACGTCTCGGGCGACGGGAAGGGCGACGTCGCCCTTCCCGTCGCCTGCGACGCGCGACGCAAAAATGGCCGAAATGGAACACCATAAGTATCTACCTATATCCATCCATGCATCAGCGGAGAAAGGTATGGTGTTCCATTTCATTGTCTGTAACATTGGAAGAACCCTTCCATCTCTTCCGTCGCGTTCCCTAACATAATAAAGGAACACAGCGCGACGCGACGTCGCCCACGACGTCGCCCACGACGTCGCCCGCGACGTCGCCCTTCCCGTCGCGCGGCGCGCGTCGCTTTAATCAACACGACGCGATAGGCGACGTCGCCCACGACGTCGTGCACGACGTCGCTCGCGACGTCGCCCATCCCGTCGCCCTTCCCGTCGCGTTCTTATAATGTTAAGAGATACAACGCGACGCGACGTCGCCCTTTTTAAACGCGACGTCGCCCACGACGTCGCCCACGACGTCGCCCGCGACGTCGCCCTTTCCGTCGCGCGTCGCGCGTCGCCTTCCGGTATTTAGGACAAAATCGAGCTGCGCATGCTTAGGGAGCAGCTATTGCGATGTGGATCGTATGGCGAGGCCGTCATTTCATGAATGATCTCTGCCACTATCGATAAAGAAAATGTCAGCGTAAATGAATAATGATTATCCTGCATTATCGTATAGCCTTTAAATGGTGTTAAATATTAGTCCATGCTTGG
>JAVTVY010031850.1:0-122041 GCA_036873755.1 Hanleya hanleyi
AGAAAAAGAAACTCAGAGAGATCTAATGTATACATCTTAAACAACGAGAGATTCAATGTGTATTACATGTATTCACCACAGAGCCGAGGAAATTCGGTTGATTCAAATTGAAATCACCGAATCAGTTAGGCGTCTTGTGTGAAATGTTCACATGTTCACGAGATCGGTCGGGGGAGCTTGGTCTCTGGCGAATCAGATTTACATCAATAACCCCACCAGGCCTGGGGAGCCATTATGGCCCCTCCTCCAAACATTCTACACTATCTCCGGGACGACATAAAATGGAGAGATGACACTCCGTGACTTCGTACGTTATCATACTGGGTTCATTTTGAATCAAATTGAACGACCCACAGAGCAGCGGATCATGAAATTCAAAATGTCGAATATATATGTTTTCGCCATTTTACTTCACAATTCCTGCTTTCCTGTAAGGAACGTAGGCAATTTCGCATCAGTTTATTAATTACTAATTTATCATGCTTTTTTTGCGAACAAAACACATAAAAAAAATCAAGATAGTCTGAATGAAAAATGTCTTTTGAAAATGACGCCACTGTGACGTCATCAAAGCGGCCATGTTTTGTTTTTTTCGTTTTCTGGTAGAGATCTACCCAAGGGTTTGGGCCTGGACAGGTCCCAAATTACCTAGGCCAGGCAGGGTTAACAATGTCTTAGCCTGGAAACGAACTCTCCCAAAGATTTTGTCTCTGAATCTGGCATGAGCATAAAGATGGAGCCAAATTAATGACCAGAAAAACCAACATGGACTGATGGTGATGTATTGTCGTATCTCTTTCTGATACGTGCTATCCTTTCTAGCGATGACCGGGATTTTTCCAACGTAGGTCTTAAAAACTCACCATATTGGTATGGGTGAAAAATCCTGCTAATGATGGGGTAATATTGAAAGTCTGCTGCAAATCAGCCGCTAATATTATACCGAAGTCCAGACCAGACACTGTGGAATAAGTCGACCACGCCTCCCCCATCGGTCCAGACCCATCATTGAAGGCTGACTGGGAGAAAAACGCAAAACATTGATGCAAATCTTTTGTATTTACCTTGTCACCTATTCGACAGTACAAACAATGGCCCATTAAATGGAATTATGCCATACGGCACCAAAAATCAATACAATTTACTTAACATTTGCATCTGAACAACAGTGTTCATAGATCCTGGTACGATATATCAAGTAAAGGCAACGGAAAGGAGGAATTTATATATGAACTTCAATATACTCGAACTGAATCTCAACCCAAAATCCATCAATTCAATGAAATTGTAAATATCATAATTCATATTTATCATATTCGAAATCCATAGATCAGGATATTTAGCTCGACAGTGTCGTTTATATAGGTATCATCAAACCCATCCTCCTTATACATTAGCTTGGTACCTTCTTTCACAAGTACCATAACAGGTATATAGGCTAAAATACAGTAAATCACTGAAGGTCGATTTTCGTGGTAAGAATATTTCAACAATACCCACGTGACCAGATTAGATCGCTGGAAAGTTATGCTAACTGAATTCCAGTGTGGTTTGGTACATTTCACATGAAGTGGGACGAGTACTAATGTATACCATCAGTATGTAGTTCCAGACTAAATACAAGAAGGTCAGTTTTCCCGGGGCGAACTGAAACTGTTCTGACCTGTGGCGTAATGGGACAAATCAATAGTGTATTCTAAACAACAGATCCTGGGTCATATGAACTATTTCCACTCTTAGGAATTCTTCTTATATAGGGAAATGTCAAACAGACGAAATGGTTCATACGACTTCAAAGTATAAAGAGGTCATATATATAAAGTTTGCTGACAGAGAAAAACAGGAATACAGAAGATTTACCTGCAGTATTTGACTGTCTATAGCCATGGCGGGTTTGGATGGCTTCAAGATTAGTCCATCTTCGTTACAGCATCTGGTCATAGTTTAATAAGCAAGAAATTTGATTTAGTTTTCAGAGTATATACTAGTCCTTTCACCAGCCACGGTTGAGTTGTCCACGGTAGGTGTAACAAATAACAGTACAATTTTATTTTTTCTTTCGCCAGTCGAAATATAAAGAATATAAATCTGAGCGTTCGGTATTCCTTGGTGTTCAGTTGAAATAGGCAGCGTCAGATCCGACATTCAATATCCAGCCGTCGTCCATTAAAAACTTCCGCGTCAATAATCGAAAGACCTATTCCGTATGACAGCACCAATTGCAAATGTGTATGTAATGTAAATAATAAAAACACAAGATGTTTTCCTACAACACAGCAAGACAAATGATAACTATCACCCCGGAAAGGTGATGAGTTAGAGCCATCACCCTTTTTATGATCACCTTTAGAAATGATGGTCATCACCTCTGAAGAAATATGAGCAATGATTGTAAATTCAGGCCATCACATTTTAAGGGTGATGAGGCGAAATCATCACCCTTGAAAAGTGATGGCCATCACTATTTAAAGGTGATGGCTCTGACTCATCACTTTTTAAAGGTGATGGCCAGGTCTGATCACCATTAAAGGGTGATGGGCATCACCTATCACCTTTTTTCTGGCTGTGAAGACAGTTTTCAATGATGTCGCAGACCAAAATGATGGTCATCACCTCTGAAGAGTAATGAGCAATGGTTGTAAATTCACGTCATCACATTTTAAGGGTGATGAGGCAAAATCGTCACCCTTGAAAGGTGATGGCCGTCACTATTTAAAGGTGATGGCTCTAACTCATCACCTTTTAAAGGTGATGACCAGGTTTGATCACCATTAAAGGGCGAGGAGCATCACTTTTTTTCTGGCTGTGGAGAGAGTTTTCAATACTGTCATGAAGACATAATGATGCTCTATACATGAAATCCTAATCACTGAACAATATTCTTTATCCAAATGATTTCCTGATATCACAAGTCAGATATCACATCATAGTTTGGATGGTTTTCTCTATGTAGGGTTGACCTGTGGTCTACAGGCATATGCAGGTTCCATCCATACGTCTGACCCACCTGCTCTTCAGCCACACGGAATCTTTCTTCTCGAACCATCGCTCAAATCTTTCTAAAATTCGAATTCTAGTCTACCCATTTCCAAGATGCCCGGGAGCAGACTGGTTACTATCCTAAACAGGCTAATAGAGCTCGATCTCATGACATCATTGCTCTCTACGTAGTGAATTCTCGATTCAGGTAATGAGAGCATGCTCTCTTAGAAAAATAGATCTAATATCTCATCTCATATTTTTAAGTCAAACAAGTGCCTCTTTTTTCTTTGACCCATCTCGTGATTGGATAACACTGGAAAAACGTCATTGTGACAACATGCGCTTTCGCAAAATCGGAAAAAGAAATATACCTCGTGCACCTGCCTTACGTTGACTAACGGACCAACACAGTATGTTCGTCAAAAGCCTTCCGGTGTGCAGCTGGGTTCATTGGTGTGCGATTGTTGTGAAATGATGTCCTATAGTTCGATATAATTCACTATCATTTCCATATTTCTTTTAAGCAGACCATTTTTTTGGTGAAAACTCTCCATAACTATAACCCGATTGGTCCCCGGAATAAACAGTTTAGTCGAATAGAATTCTTCGTTATAAATTACTTCACCTCATGAGTAGTGACTTGTTTGTTCCTCCAATCATATCGCTTGGTGCCATGTGTGCCGTACTGAGAGCTGACACCACAGCTTCTAGTTCAGTGTAGGGCTCTTCCTTTCCTGTGGATCGTGAAATTATTATATTATATTAATGTTGGTGGCTGTTATTCCAATGCTTTTTCATGGATTTCTTTGTTAATTGCTTTTCACGATTATTCAGATTTGATGGATAATCCAGTCCATTTTGTTGTTGTTCTATGTATATGGAAACGAAATATTTGGGAGATACGATTGCTTGACCACGGAAAAATACGATGGCTAAGAATCGCCCGACACCATGACCAGTAATAAAAGTGTAAAAGTTGGATACCTGACCTTTCATTTTTACATATCATTAATTTCCAGGAAGATCAAGTATCCAAATTTTGCACTTCTATTACTACTGTTTATATGAGAACATTGGCAAAATATTATATGACGAACGCTAATGCATTTCTTTTGTGTATCCGATCAATAAGCATGTTTCCTCGCATGTGTAATATCACAACGTTTTCGTTATTTTGGGATTACACGATCTTGGTATGGCACAAATTCTAGTGCTGAAAATCCATGCGGGATTCGAACCATCGACCGCCAGATAATGTAATCCGAAATAACAAAAATACTGTCATACGATCTCTTTCTAAATGACAAAATATCTTCTTATGTGTAATATTGCCTATGTGAGGTTTTTTTAGTACTTTTCATTTTTTTTTTTTAAATCCTGGTTTGGAAAATCAAGAATCTGCCTCACCATACGGATTACCGGGTTGCACCTTGGTGGTCCAAAATGTATCTTTAAAGGGAGCCAGGCCAACAGCATCAGCAAATATTGAGGATATCCCGATCCGCCATTGCTCATTTCCTGGTCTGTAATCGTCACTGACTCGAGCCTATGGAAAGACAATTGTATTTACTATATATATAAAACGTAGCAAGCTAGTCCGAATTGCTGTTCATAGAACCAATGATCTCGCTTGTACACGGTACTCAAATCGGCCTTGGCAAACTTAGCGTAACTCCCTCTGTACCGGCATTTTCAACAGTTCCAAGCTGGTCACAACACTGTCATGACCATGAATGAAGCGAATATATGCTTATCATCGCCTACATATTGTCAAAGATTATACTCCAAGCTTTCGAACAAGATATATTATGATGAAAATATTCATCTAGAAAGTCTTTATTTGTGAATGCCAACGACGGGCAATCATTGAACTATACCGATACGGTACAGAGAGGGAGATACGTCACGACATTGCAAAGAATTTTTTCAAATTAATCCACAGAAAACCCAAACATTGAGGGAACAAAGAAGATCCTATCTGTGCACCGACTCGTGAATTCAGCTGATCAGCTACTGGTTCGTATAATTTCACTTTTCCCCAACCCGGGATAATTTTTTGGACGAGTGGCAACTGACAAAGCATATACGCTATATTTCCCCAGTATTTAAAGAAAGTGTCATTATGCTTAGAATAATGTAGAATTTGGCAAATATAACATGAAAATATGTCAGCTATCACCAGATGAAAATATTATTCTTGGTTAAAAGATAGGGTAAAGTGAAAATATACGAACCAGTAGCAGATCAGCTGAAGTCACGGGTCAGTGCACAGATAGGCTCTCTTTTGTTTTCCCAATATCTGGGTTTGTATGAGGATTAATGCGAAGAAAATATTTCATTGACTTCGAAATTCGCTCTTGCTGTCAACATTGAACGTTGTTAGTCGCTACTCACTTGCAAAGAATCAACTGGTTTCTAGAGGTCAGAAGGATAATTTGTGAATAATTTGACAGATGTGTTGAATTGCTCTACCAATGGGCTTCCATAGATCCCACCTGTATATTGTATGGGAGAGCGGGGAGACTTGGGAACTTCCGACGGGGGGGGGGGAGTTGGAACACTTGCATTTTGTCCATCACACCAATCAGTCGGGGAAGGTTTGTATGAACGTGTTGCCGACTTCCTCCTTGCCAGTATTGTGAAAGGTCAGGTGTTTAGATCAGATACACGAGTATGAATTTGTTTTCATGTTTTACGGTCAAAAAAGTTTCTTTTTCTTTCGAAATCGCAACGATTCATCTCTGAGTAGAAATAACTAATATCAAGCGTTCAAAAACCTGTTAAACTGGAATACGTGCCTTGGAGTGTCTGTCATGAATACCGATTGTCAATTCGTGGCAATCACATGAAGTCCTATCTACCGTCAATGCTGCAGTCGACGGACTCTAGAAATAGAAAGGTATGCCAACTCTCGCACCGGCGACTGCAGCATTGACGGTAGATAAGAGTACCTGTGATGGCAATATCAACCGCATTAGAACAAAAAGAACCATGTTGGCAAGTTTGTGGTCCACTTCTGCCTAAAATGTTCCATTTGTACATTACGGTGTTGTGATTCTCCTGTCGCTTTTTCTATCGACTAGTTGATGTTAATAAGTTGTTTTTGTCAGTAAACAAATGAGTTGAAAGTTCATGTTAGTTGTCATTTTTGTTCATCTAATTTCTCCCGGAACAGTGTCCCTAGTCTCCCGACGGTGTCCCATCTTACCCTATTTTTTGTCGCGTATCAGAGCTGGGAAAGTTTAGTCAAATGGTTAATCAAGTGTTGTGTGTGGGAGGCCTTAAGTAGTAGTTTGTATCACAGTCACATATGAGTTATAAAGATTCATACACTTTCATCTGTGTGGTGACAAGTGTGGCAAACTGGAAAAAGTGTCCCACGTCTCCCCTATCATTTCAGTTCGAGAAATATACTTCTCTTACCACTGTGACTGACGGTATTTCCAAAGACTGAAGAACCATTCTTGAATATGACATACAGTAGAGAATGGTGATGCCGTGTTTCTCAGCACCGGCTCCCATCTGAAGGAGCCATTGTCGACCAAGGTGAATATCTGTCAACATGGCGTCCAGACCCTCGAATTCGTTATGCAACCAGTCCTAGAAAATAGAATACAGTGCTTTTGCCAAAGTGTACAAGTAGGCCTACACATCTTCATACTACGAACATACATCCAAGTCTGACCCTTCTCGGTCTAACCAAGCTTTAGAATCTGGTTCTCTGTCCGTGTTATATAACTCTCAATTGAAAAAAGTATGCCTAAATACGCCCACTTTGACTGGGGAAAGCAGAAACGCGTGTTTTTGAAATGACATCTTCAAAATTGCCAGACAGATATACTCATAGAGCCTATTGCTATCTCATTAAACAGCTAAATGAATTATTGCTTTCGCCGAACTTCGATATTTAGGAGTTCGTGTAAATAAAACTAATAAAATTTAAATATTTAAGTCCAGCACTCATTGGTGTACTTTTTTATGAATGTGAAAATCCAGTATCATTAATTCTCAGAATCCGTGTCACAGTTTTCATTAGACCTTTCTTGACCTTTCCTGAGTTTAAGGTTTTTCGCGGAAAATCTATTTGCCGAACTGTCCTCGGCGCCACGTGCTCTGGCAAACATGTGTGAGTCGACACGAGGATACTCTTGTTCCCGTTAGCATAATTTATAAACAAAGTCCCCGCACAAACGATCTTCGATGAGCAGATACGACCATTTACATGTATTTTAGTGTTTCGAGCTGACTTCCTGTATTTTTGCTTTATCCAAAGCAAATATCAAAGCACAAAGTAGCAAATGCCGAGACATGCGTGTACTTTTAACGTGCTTTATCTGTCGCTTCCATTAGTGTGTTTGGTGGGATTAATTGAAGCTAAACTGGATTTTAATATATCATCCAAATTCACTTACCTGTTCATAGAGAATCAGGCCCCACTCACGCGCTCTATTGAACAAATAATCCCAAAACATCTGGAAAAAGAGTTGCTCAAATATACTATAAGACATATCACCAATACATATAAATTTACATGTCTACCGCGATCGAAAGAATAACTCATGCCAGAATGTTTCATGGTTTTACCACGAGTGGATCGTAATTTTAATGAAAGAATCTTACCTTGTCAACTGGGACCGACTTGGGGATTCCAATGATAAAGTCAAAGTTTCCGCCATTCTGCTTGGCATATTTTACGAAGCTTGACCTAAATTTTCAAAAATAAATCATTGAGCCTAGTGGATCACTATACTCCCAACATATATTAAATAAAAAATATGTAACAATAATGCGTAACAATGATGTAACAAGAGGACATGAAAGCATTGTGTTATTAGAAAATCAAGAAAAGGACATGTTACGTTTAGCAGTGAAAATCTCCTTCAATCTGGCATTGTGGTCAAGTGAACTGCTTTAGAAGTTGCACCAAGTGGACATGAAAAATTACACCAAGAGAACATAACATTTACCACAAATGGACCAGAAAGTTACACCAAGATGACATGCAAGTTACACCAAGCGGACGTGCAAGTTACACCAAGAGGACATGCAAGTTACACCAAGAGGACACGCAAGTTACACCAAGAGGACATGCAAGTTACACCAAGAGGACATGCAAGTTACACGATGAGGACATGGAAGTTACACCAAGAGGACATCCAAGTTACACCGAGAGGACATGCAAGTTACACCAAGAGAACATGCAAGTTACACGATGAGGACATGAAAGATACACCAAGAGGACATGCAAGTTACACCAAGAGGGCATGCAAGTTACACCAAGAGGACATGCAAGTTACACCAAGAGGGCATGCAAGTTGAGGACATGCAAGTTACACCAAGAGGACATGCAAGTTACACCAAGAGGACATGGAAGATACACTAAGTGGACATGAAAGTTACACCAAGAGGACATGAAAGATACACCAAGAGGACATACAAGTTACACCAAGAGGACATGAAAGTTACACCAAGTGAACATGAAAGTTACACCAAGAGGACATGAAAGTTACACCAAGTGGACATGAAAGTTACACCAAGTGGACATGAAAGTTACACCAAGTGGACATGAAAGTTACACCAAGTGGACATGAAAGTTACACCAAGTGGACATGAAAGTTACACCAAGTGGACATGAAAGTTACACAAGAGAACATGAAAGATACACCAAGAGGACATGAAAGTTACACTAAGTGGGCATGAAAGTTACACCAAGTGGACATGAAAGTTATACCAAGTGGACATGAAAGTTACACTAAGTGGACATGAAAGTTACACCATGAGGACATGAAAGTTACACCAAGACTACATGAAAGATACACCAAGAGAACATGAAAGATACACCAAGAAGACATGGAACATACACTACATGTAAGTAGACATGAAAGTTACACCAAGAGGACATGAAAGTTACACCAAGAGGACATGAAAGTTACAACAATTGAACATGAAAGTTACACAAGAGGACATGAAAGTTACACCAAGTGGACATGGAAGATACACCAAGTGGGCATGAAAGTTACACCAAGAGGACATGAAAGTTACACCAAGTGGACATGAAAGTTACACCAAGTGGACATGAAAGTTACACCAAGTGGACATGAAAGTTACACAAGAGAACATGAAAGATACACCAAGAGGACATGGAATATACACCAAGAGGACATGGAAGATACACTAAGTGGACATGAAGGTTACACCAAGTGGACATGAAAGTTACACCAAGAGGACATGAAAGTTACACCAAGAGAACATGAAAGTTACAACAATTGAACATGAAAGTTGCACAAGAGGACATGAAAGTTACACCAAGTGGACATGAAAGTTACGCCAAGAGGACATGAAAGTTACCAAGTGGACATGAAAGTTACACTAAGAGGACATGAAAGTTACACCAAGTGGACATGAAAGTTAAACCTAGAGGACATAAAGTTACAACAATTGGACATGAAAGTTACAACAATTGGGCATGGAAGTTACATCAAGAGGACATGAAAGTTACACCCAGAGGACTTGTAAGTTACACCAAGAGGACTTGTAAGTGACAGCAAGTGGGCATGACAATTATATTGGTAATCATAGCATACCATTCACACCCGTATCAGGAAAATCAGGAAACTGTCTTTACTGGGTTAAATGATAGGAGCCGGACATTCTTTCCTATCGGATATTCTTTCCTTTTACACCGGTACAGCGAAACGAAAATGTGAGAGCTTACTTACCACCATCTATTGTGCGCCGCTGCTGGCCAACCGGTCATGTTGTACAGATACCTGGACGAAACAGCGCCAATAATTTCACATTTGATATATATTGTTGTCGAGAACATGTTTAGGATGTCATTATTCTAAGAGAAGCTATAATAAAGCGACATCACGTTATGTTATACATGTACATCGTTGTCCTCATTGTACAATGCGAAGACAAATTGCCGATGCGGCTGAAATCAGATTATAGAATTTCTAGGTTGAACAAACTTGAGGTCTGGTCTCGCTAAACAGGTTAGGGCGATCCCGCTCTCTAAAATGGAGATAAAAAAGGTCGTTCTCCCTCAACAACTTTTGATTCCTTCTTAACCAATGCTTCAAAACTTCAGGCGCATTTACTTTGTCTCTTGTTCCATGTCCTAAAATTAATTCGCCATTTGAAGAACAAGTCAATGTTGTGTAATCACCGCGACAGATAGATCGCGTTATTTGGTGAATGTCGCCCAGTAGCTGTGATTTGCTGGATATATATCACACGAATATACCAGTATCGCTCCGAAGAATGGAGGTAATGTACACAAGAGCGGTTTTGGATAACTGGGCGATCAAATAAACGAGTTAATTACGATTAATTTTACGATTACTTAATTACTTAATTAATTAATTAATCAGTTAATTAATTAATTAAATTTATCAGTATGAGATTTTAACGAACTAACGAATTATTTAATCAATTAATTAATTTCTATAAATATTCTAGTTCTATAAACTAACTCACTGAAGGCCATCACGGAAGACACTTGGCATGGGCTCCCAAAGAACATCTCCGCTAAGAGGTCCCTTAAAGTACCACCAGGAATCGTACTGGACGTACCTGTGTTAGAGATACATGACGACAGAGAAAATATGGAGAATTAAATAAAAATATAATTTAGACCATCCTCTAAATTAGTTTAAAGGAAAATCCAGTCTGAGAGATCGGATCTTGTATCTATTATTTCAGTCTTTTTCCGACTGAAATTAGTGATCGGTCCTCTCCAATTGAAAATCGATCCATTAGACTGAAAGTATCAGCTTGTTATGATCTAGAAGTGCAGATAAATGAAACATGATTTGGCCAGTATATGTTAAAGGTCCTCATAACAGTGTACAATTCAGCAATGCAAAATTGAAACTAAAATGATGGAAATGTCGACATAACTTCCATATTCCAGCTTTCCATGTCGCTAAATTGAAAATAGAAAGATAGTAAGGTCGACATAACTTCCATATTCCAGTATTCCATATCGCTAAATTGAGAGTAAAATGATGGGAAGGTCGACATAACTCTCATATTCCAGTTTGCCATGTCGCTAAATTAATTGAAAGATGGAAAAGTCGACATATCTCCCATATTCCAGTTTTCCATGTTACAAACTTGAAAGTTGAAAGATGGTAATGTCGGCATAACTCCCATACTCCAGTTTTCCATGTCGCCAAATTGAAAGTAGAACGATAGAAAGTCGACACTGCTCTCGTATTCTACCTGTCCATCTCACAAATAGGTGGAGGTCTGTTTCCCTTAACATGCGCCGTTGTATGCTCTCATTGTTCCCAAATTACAAACTAAGTTCACTGGGTTTACTTGCTTCTTCATGCAATAAGAAACAATTTTCTAAGGTGTGCTCGAAAAAAAATGCGTTGCTTTCAGTCCCAACATCCAAGATGGCACCTTTTTGCGCTTTTTTCTTTTTCCTTCCAATTTATTTTGGCTTTATACACATCAAAGTGTAAAAAAGTATTTACTTAGATACTTATGATCTAATTTATTATACAACTTTTGCTGAGCAAATAGAAAAAAATGTTTAAATTCGACAAAATGTTTAAAAAAATCTGATCGAAAAATCGACACAAAATGCAATGTTGTAATATGACTCAAAGATATATTGTGGCATACAATATCCCATAACCCAAAGAAGAAAGAAAATATTCAGGAAAATTACTCCAGGCCAGTTAGGGCTCACGCTGCTTTAACTACTCGGGACACTGAACTCTCCCTGGTGAACTTGACATAATACATTTTACTGAAGCTTAACAGTGCAGTTGCAATTTTGACCAAAATTGTGACCTAGAAAAATAACTTAAAGTCAGTTCTGAGCGAATTTTACATACACTTATAGAATCAGTTGCTTTAATGCATTTTGCTGAGAAGCAACAGGAACTTGATAATGTGATGTCTAGCACTGTAATATCACTTGTCTTTATTGCACCATGTAAGCGTCTTGTCTCTGTCTTGTGAGCTGTCCTCGGTGTTTTATAGGGTGGATGGTGGGTGTCTGGTTCCATGTTGCTTCAAAGATTTCTTCTTTGAAGTAGCAGGAATGCAACTTGGCTGGGTGGTGCTTAGTTGGTTCGTCGCGAAAAAGCTGAAATGTTGTTGAAAGCGACGTTAAATTCTTTTCATTCATTTACTCCTAGAATCACAAGAGGCAGCATAGTTCCAACTCTCAAGAAACTTGCTCCTCATTGTACACCAGCAAGTATGACTGCTATTAACACTTCAACCTGAGAACTTTGAAATGTTGCCATGTTCTCTTTGAAATGACATGAGCCGGAACTTCCTAAGCCTGTAGTATTGTGCCCAAAGAGGAGTCTGAGTAACTTTGTTCTTGAGATATTGCGTCACAAGCAGTTAATAACAATAATTTATTGCAGACTCAAGGTTCATACATGCAAGCACACATGACAAACTTACCTATAGGGAATCCTCAAGCTGTCAGTGTAAGTTTTTACATCCAATATTGTCTGCTCGTAGGTTTTGTTCTTTTCTGTGTTGTAGTAGTAGAATGCCCCTGAAAAAAGTGGATTTGAAATGTTCGTTTTTCACTCTTTTAATTGAATTTGCAACAACGAGACATAAACTTCCACAGGTTACACTCAATAAACTTAATGGTCCGTTTATCACCACCTGCTCGCCAGGACTGAAAAGGGGGAGTGGGGAGAGTCGGATTTTATTTGTATTCTTTATTTCTATTTTTAGTTGGCCACAACCTATTCTTTAAGAAATATGCGTTGAAATAAGATGACGGGTGAACCGATCATTCTGTTTGCAGAATAAACAAATATATGACTTTTCCCTAATCAATTCTTAAAGCATGAACAAACGTAACTGTAGCGTACAATGGGAAAGGTCTCGGGGATCGTTGGTTGACTTTCGCAGGAATGCGCATGCGCACTGGGTAAGAAGGTCTGGGGTCAACCTCCCCACAGCGCATGCTCCATTTCGCAGGCTCCAATAACATCCCTGCCTCCAATAGCGGAAGTTGACCTTTACTACGTTGCTATGACGTATAGGGGAAACCAACCAACGCACGGTTCAGTTTGAATCCGACCAAACGACTCCTTTAGTGTTGCACATGAGCGAACTACTTTTCATATGCTCTGTCCAGATAAACAGGGAAAATTATCTCCAGATAATTCTTTTTAACGCTAAGACAACAGAGGTATTATGCAGACTGGAAAAGTAATCGAAATGTTCGGTAAACATCCATTTTACTATACATGATGTCACTACCGGCGATGTGCGCGAAGGCCCCGAATCCGGTCCAAAAATCTGACTGGTGGCTGGGGTGTTATTAGACCCCCAGCGAGGTGGTTGGTCTGGGGTGGGTGTTTTGAGGTCTAGGTGAGCCATCCATGGTCCAAACCGATCGAGCAGGGTCTCATTTTGAAGCTCTCGTCGTGTAGAGTCAGACTGGTTTGGTTTATAATGAAAGTCACGTGAACCGCGCATGCGCAGTGGGAAGATATTAGAAAAGGGCGGTTGCCTGGTCGTGTGGGGTCTCATTTTGAAGCGCTCGTGGCGTAGACTCGAACGTCAATGGCGATTTTGTCGGGTCACGTCATTCTGCGCATGCACATATGGGTTATAGTAGAGAAAAGGCATTTGAGGCGACAGTTTTGGGCGATGGATTGGCTATCCTTGATACAAAATGGGTTGTGTGTGGAGACATTGGAGCGCTCGTGGTTGTTCTGGGCTGGTAATTTTATCCGATCACGTCAAACTGCGCATGCATAGATGGGCAGTACTATAAAAGAGAGTTTCAGTAGTGAACAGGGGCACAGGTGGACTATCCCTGGTCCAAACGTGTCGTGGGTTGTATCATGTTGAAACTTTTATCGGGTAGACTGAGACTGGAGGTGATACGCGCCTCTTCTGTCGAGAAATGGTAGAGAGGGGACAGCGCGTGTGGTCATGATGGTGGTGGTCATGGTCACGGTTTCTCGTCGGTTTATCCTAAGTGTCTCTAGCAGTTCAGAATACTGTAATGGCAACATGCTCTGGAACGGCTGTTTGCGCATTTTGGCCGCATTATTCAGGGCCTCTGTGGATGGTAGTCCATTTCTCCGCTTGTGACGCTTGCATGGTCTCCATGATGGGCCTATGCCTGGGGTCGCCTTTCATTTCAAGAGACAGCAGGCTATACTGTTCATCATGTGGGGGCTCATTTGGGTATTGTAAGTTATCCTTACATAGCCCCAGCATAGCCTCATCCACAAAACGATCTGAAAAGTTGGGTTTTCCCCGCTCAGGCTTTCCTGGGACGTAGAATGACTATCAACTGTCAAGCTCAACGTATCACTGATTAGACTCTCAGCAGTCTCTGCATCAGTATCAGTCGGTGAACTTTCAGAATCAGAAGGTATGCTCTCAGCATCTGCATCGGCTCTGTATCGTATGGTGAACGTGCTTTCGCATTCAGAGCATGTAAACCCATGTTGAACGTCGATTATGCACGTCTTTGGTATACGCTTATATATGGCCTATCTTAACGATTAAACACCCTAGTGAGGTAGCCCTGATTGACCCAGATGCCACATGAAAATGACAATAATCCGGGCTCCTTCTCTTTCTTTCTGTCATCTCTCTGCGTCATGACGTTAAAACGAGGAACTAAGCCTAGAAGACACAGGGAAACTTTCCCTCCAGCGTTAGGGCGCCACTGTGTTATTTCGGGCGTTGAGCAGCGCCACCACCACCACTACCGCTGCCAATTGTTCACATATGCCCACTCACTAACACAAACACTCACTCGCTCATACGTCACTCACTCGCACACACACACAAACACAAACAACACCACCACCACCATCGCACACAACACACCCACACAAACGTACACGTACACAAACACAATCACCGTAGTCTGACTCAATCCATAAATAGCTTCAAAAATTTGGACCAGGTATGGTCCAGCCGTAATCCAAACGCGCCCCTGTGCACTTCTGTTGTACTTCCCGATTGCCCATGCGCAGAATGACGTTACCTAACTAAATCACCAATCCATTGTAATTCTCCGTCACGAGCGCTTCAATACGACACCCCACACGCCCAATTTGGAGGAAAGATAGCCCATCTATCGCCTTAAGTTGCCACCTCAACTGCTTTTCTCTACTACTACCCGACCGCACATGCGCAGAATTATGTGATGGGACAAACCGTTACTCCGGTCTGAGTCTACACCACGAGCGCTTTAAATTGAGACCCAACACGGCCCAAACAAGCACGACTTTTTCTGCCATGTCATGATACATGTATACATATATCATTGAAGTGATGGAGAGGGAATCTTGGACCACAATAATGGCTGCCTATCGCAAGAATGGACGCCCCATGTCACTTTTGTGACATCAATTCTGGTTCCGGTAACGTGACCTGAATTGATCCTTGACACCTGCACGCAACCTTATCTGGTATTGTGCGCATGAGCATCGGTCAAAGGTCACTTCCGGTCACGTGACCGGAACCGGAAATTACGTCACTAAGGTGACATAGGGTGGCCATTTTCATTGCCTATTTTTGCCTATTATACTTAAGTATGACTAGTTTGATTCGCAAACTAATGGCTTACGAATCCAGAAAAGAATAAAATAAAACACCCCCGGTAAACCACTTATGCTATAAAAATCAAGAATAAATCGTCACCCATTTATTGCCTTATTCTTTGGGTTTTTTTAAACTATCTGATTGAAGCCATTGGTTTGCGAGTGCCTTGGGATCAGTCTTACCGCCGTCTGTCCAGTATCCCAGATAGTTTAGGGTGAGGTCGGATTTACGATATTTGTCATTTTTGTTGTACTGTTTTTTCAACACACTTCCCCAACCCTCAAACGCCTGTGGGAAAAGAGAGGGGTACAGTTCATGAATGAAAGTTGAATCGGTTACTGAATTAACCCAGATGAGAGAACATTCGCCGAAGGGCAGATATCTAAAACATCATTCCTCCACAGTCATATCTCTGCTCAACAATAAGGCATGAACACACCAAATGCATACCGTGCTGGGAAAGCAAATGTATGATGGCTGAGAGGGGCCATCGAGACTTTGCCATCCTGCCATAGAGCGATGGCGATAGAGCGATAGAGCTATGGCGACAGAGCGATGCCGATAGAGCGATGGCGAGAGAGCGACAGAGCGATTACGACAGAGCGATGGCGATAGAGCGATGACGATACAGCGATAAAGCGATGGCGATAGAGCGATGGAGATAAAGCGATGACGATAGAAGCCCCCTCTCGGCCATCATACAAATGTGTGTTAAAAAAGTAACCTTGGATCTTGTAAGACAGCACGAATAGGATGGTCAGAGTGCTAAAGTCAGCGTGGGCGATTGAACGCAAATGTCCGGATGAAGTAGATCAACACAGGTTAGTTTGTCATCACATTTTGGAGCAGTCTTAAAGTGTAACTGTCGTACTTGTGTAAGTGCACGTCATATTCGACAAAACGATGTCAATAATAAACGTAATAAAGTTTAGCCTTATTCTGCGTTACAGCATTCAAAAACAGCTTTCTACGATGGGAGAGAAATCTTCACGGCCCTTTCTGACGTCAGAGATGACGTTAACGACGTTATATTTCGAGCGTTCTGCACTACACATGTCTGCGGGACCTCACGACAATGTAGAGAACTTGTAGCAATGTGCACTATAATGACACTGATAACATTGAAATTGTTAAAATTACAGTCGTAAAACAAAAAGCAAGGTATAAATTCTGTAATTTTAAAGATTATCTTGAATATGTCTTGAACATGCAAAAGTACCACAGTTACACAGTTATAGAGTACAGCAGAACCTGTCCAGTTCAAGTGTGGCATGTTTTTCTGGATTTTTTTTTTGTAACTCTGATCACATGCTATAATATGTAAAATGGATATTCCCCATTATATCGATTTATTGCTCAGTGCTGAAAACGTTTATTCTTAACTACTTCACCATTCAGGCTAGCACTACGTCACCACTCAGGCTAGAACTACGTCACCACTCAGGCTAAGACTGCGTCAACACTCAGGATAACACTACGTCACCACTCAGGCTAGCACTACATCATCACTCACACTAACACTACGTCATCATTCAGGCTAGCAATACGTCACCACACAGGCTAGCACTGCGTCACCACTCAGGCTAGCACTACACCATCACTCACAGCTGCACTAACACTACGTCATCACTCAGGCTAGCAATACGTCACCACACAGGCTAGCACTACGTCACCACGTGTGGTACCAATAATACATTGAAGCGATATTTGTCTTCAGTTCAACTATGCGACCGAATCAATATAGGATAATCGCAAAAATGAACATAACAAAACGCTTATCTCATTAAGTTGACAGAAGGAATAGTTCAGTCCAGACGAAATTACTGACTAACCGACATTTCACGATGTGCGTGAAATAGACATCAATCTCACTGAAGAGAGCATATCTTTGATGTTGTCGTGGGTGAAGTGGTCTGTCAAAACAAACTGTTAAGCTGTTCGGATATCGAAACCACCGTAGGCTAGCTACATCTAGATGCAAAACAACTTCATGGATTGGCGGTTATCGCACGCTGTACTCATATACTGGGACAAACAAGCCCAGGCAAATCTCAGGTTTAGCGCAGGTGGCTTCTCCATGAATGTTGCCAAATAGCAATAACCTCATCTAAAAAGTAGAAACTTAAACACAGTACCGGTGAAATATTTTACCTTATTTATCCCAGAATCACTAAAGTATATAATTGTTTCATAGACGAAGTTCGCCGGAACAGTACTGACACCTCCCATGATGCCCCAGTAGACCGCGTCCTCCAGGATGACCTCCTGCATATGTGATGCCGCCATGAACTGGCTGAATGGCGAGATAACTACAGCATTGCCGGATTTGTCAAAAATACATAAGGGACCTCCGGCAATTCCACCCTGAATACCCTTTGTCAACTTGCTCCATCTGTAAATGAAAATGAGCGTTTCAGAATATAAACAGTTGTTTTCGTCCTTTTGTTTTCAACATTTCTGCTTTTCTGCGAGGATAAATGGGCAAAAACTACGTTATTTCACACCAGATTATTATTGACTAATTTCCCATGCAGTTTTTGCGTAGAAAACACACAAATAAAAAATTCGAAAAATCCAACGAAAAAATGTAGTTGGTGAAAATTACATTACTGTGACGTCATCAAATCAACTCTCTTGGATGTTTTTTTTTTACGTTTTGCTGACGAAGTATTGCTGGGAAGTTTTAGCCTTCTAGCTCAAGGAGTGAGAACAATTTTAACATGTGAGCTGGAGGGATCGAAACCCTCGCACCCCCCCCCCCCCACACCAGGATTAGACAGGTCCTCAAAAGCCCAGACCAGGTAGGCTTCAAGAAAGACTTTTTTATGACGCTACTTACACCCGAATACCTACATATATAAGGTACCGGTATCTGACATGTATGTTCCCTCGAGAATCAGGTGTTTTAATAGGGCCCGGAGGATGAGGAAAAAGTACCTGTTCACTCAGTAACTTATTTTTCCATGTTTCTTTATGCAGCGGGTTTCAGTTGTCTATTATCATTATGTCCTCCGATTTTCAAGTTACGCAAGATATATCTGCATCCAGGCAGTTTTTTAACTTCGAGGAACCAGTATATTATAACCTAATGACCTGGTGCAAATTAGATCCTGGTTAACGAGGTCGAACAGGCTTCTAGCCCATGGCCGGATGTATGTCTGGTGTATGTTTGGCAAGCCTAGGCTTTAACTGTACAAGCGTGACAAATGAACAAGCCTTTCATGGCTCTGAGACCAGTGTCAGCGTGAAATGCTTGAATGGAATATCACATTTTTACCTGAACGTTATTTCATTTCGACTGCGGACTTTCTTCATAAATTGTCTGGATTTTTTCGCATATATAATTTCTGCGGACTTACTGTCCCATTCTCTTGTCGCCATCTCCCGCCATTTGTCCTCCGTAAGAGAGATACCCAAGACGTCCTTGGGGTCCTTCCAGCTTGAAACTGGGAAATCCGGAAATGACGTAATTGTGACTCAACGCTTGGGTATCATTGACCCCGTTCACATACCTCTAAAAGATAAAATCATCAAATAAAATAAAAATTTATCCATCGTTGCATGTTCTCATATTATTGAGAGAAACAATTGGGACTCGCACAATAAAAACTATCCAATTAGATTTTGTGATTGCCACTTCCGGTTTCACAAGGTTGGTCCCAACCACCTCACTGGGGCATAGTTATACCCCAGCCACCATTCAGATTTTCGGATCGGATTCCCGCCAAGGAAGCACACCGCCGGAAGTGACATCACATATAGTAACAGCTATGTTTGTGGAAATTATTTTCCAATTCTGCATACCTCTGTTGACCTAGCGTTGAGTGAAATCATCTTGAGATTATTTCTCCCGTTTATATCGGGTGAGCATATTAAAAGTAGTTCGCTCATGTGCAAAACTGGGGGAGTTGTTCGGTAGGATTCACGCAGACCATGTGTGCGGGGTGTGTGTGCGTATACGTCATACGTCATGGTCGACTTCCGCTTTTGGGGGCATGGATAAGAGGAGTGAGCCTGTGAAACGGAGCATGATCTGTGGGGAGGTTGGTTTGGCCCCGTTAAACAAATGACCAATTTCCATACAAAGCTACGACCCTACGGGTCGTATCTTTGCCCTACTTCCGCCATCTTGGGCCTGAAAACGTCTTTTGGCACTCTCCACACAGGGCTATTTGCGTACACTTCGCCATCCATATGATGGCTAGCGGATCGTGTGCCCCCATTATTGCGGAGCGATATCCGGTACTTTACCGTATACTGTTCGATCTTTATCGGGCGGAGAACAGGCTCGAGAAATCTGATAAATTACAGGCTTTTCATACGAAATCTGAAATATATATTGTCTGGGCTTCCAAAAGATTCAGATATGAATAACTTCCGTATCATCCAAGAGGTGTGGAAGATCTGTAATTTTGAACAAGTAAGACATCACATGACTCGAAAATGGCAGGTTACATAGGTGGAGTTTAGCTAATTGGCTGACGACATCACGTGGTGTTGATACCTGAAATTTAACTTATATAGTTACCGAAAGTAGACTGAAAATGGATATGCCAGGGTCTGTCTTACATACGCGTATAGATGATCCAGATAGTTACGGGTTGTTCTGATATATGACTGCGCGTAGCGGCCTAAAACTGACGAGATATCCTGGAGTGTCTTGCTAACTATTTCCCAATAAGGCAGCAGTATTGGGCCTAATTCACCACAGCCTAGCTAACGCATGTTTTTCAAACATCAGTAGACCTAAGCGAGCCCATAATTAGTTATCGAAAAATGAACATCGTTTTTAATCGAAATCAAACAGTCAAACATACCTACAGCACTATGGAATCAAATAACATTATATCGAGTGAGTTTGATAAAGAAGACTGCTAATTGTCTGGTCATCCGACAGAAGCCATCACACTCGACACGTTCTCGGATAATGTAGGACATTAGTTATTTGCGTACACTTCGCCATCCATAAGATAGCTTGCGAATCGTGTGTCGCGATATCCGATACTTTACAGTATACATGGTATACTGTTCGGTCTTCATCCGGCAGAGAATAGACTCGAGAAATCTGATAAATTACAGGTTTTTCATATCACTTCTGAAACATATATTGCCTGGGTTTATAAGAGCAGATATGAATAACTTCCGTATTTTCCAAGAGATGTTGTAGATCTGTAATTTTGAAGAAGTAGAACAGCACATGACTCGAAAATGGCGGGTTACGTTGGGGTTATGTCGGTAGATTTTACCTGATAGTATGACAACATCACATGGGGTTGTTTTCGGGCAGAGGATCTTAATCAGCCGACAGAGGAGCGGTTTATTAAGTCTGAGTTTTAATCAGATTGGATACACAGGCCCCAGTGTCTGGACAGTAGAATTTAAATTCAGTATAATTTAAATAATTTAATTTTTTTAAGTCATCCTATAATACAGAGAGGAAAAGGTATTGCACGCGCCATATTGGATTTGCCCGCCAAATACGAAAAAACAAAGTAAAGTTTTCACATTAAAAACTGTTTAACTGACCGTGTTACTGGTGTCCACTCAATTTTGAAACCTTTGTTATGCCATCTAATCCTACGGAAAATCTCAGATCGCCGTTTTATTGGTATAAATCCATCTCTGAAAACAGTAAACTTACGGCTTCTGTCAGCCGCTCTCTGCCTCGAGTGAGACGTAAATTGCTGTCTACGTCATCGCTTTCGGCATTCTCAAAGAGAGCCGTGTCTTCCGAAAATTTATGACCTCTCCCAGGTTCTTAGCGTGACATGTACTTGATCAGGGCAAGGCAGTTGCAGCATTTCTGTTCTTCATTCACTACATAGTACTGTTCACACGCCCTATGATATGTACTTTTGTTGCTATCATTATGCAAGTTTTGTTGTTAAAAAAATAAAACTGAACGTTGAACTTTATGGCCTACTCGTTTGAAGCAGCAGACATAAATTTAGTTGACCTCGATTCTGCATTGAAGATCAACCATTGAAACGCGGAAAACAACGAATTACGTCAATTATACCGTACTTTCGCCTGCATGTTTGTCTGATCGCACTATTCTTGCTTATCTGATGATGCTAAACAACGATCTTGTGATCTTCGGGTTAGGTCATAAATTTTCTGAAGATGTACCATTTTGCGTGTCTACCCGCGAGCGAGTGATGTCATGCTGCCTCGCGTTGAAATTGGAGATTCAGAAATGTCACCAGTTTACATGAGAGTCGCTTTGGTAATGCCGAAAGCGATGACGTAGACAGCAATTTACGTCCCACTCGAGGCAGAGAGCGGCTGACAGAAGCCGTAAGTTTACTGTTTTCAGAGATGGATTTATACCAATAAAACGGCGATCTGAGATTTCCCGTAGGGTTAGATGGCATAACAAAGGTTTCAAAATTGAGTGGACACCAGTAACACGGTCAGTTAAACAGTTTTCAATGTGAAAACTTTACTTTGTTTTTTCGTATTTGGCGGGCAAATCCAATATGGCGCGTGCAATACCTTTTCCTCTCTGTATTATAGGATGACTTAAAAAAATTAAATTATTTAAATTATACTGAATTTAAATTCTACTGTCCAGACACTGGGGCCTGTGATTGGATACACACCATCCCAGGTTCAGTCTTACCGCGTAATACATGACCCAGATAGTTACAGGTTGGGACATTGGTACCTCGTAGCGCACTGCTAGGAAGCCTACCAGGAGAAACACCTCAAATTAGAAGAGATCCTTCGTGGGTATAGAATCAAGGGAAAATCCATTTCATTTGGATATATATTTTATCCCCTGATACGGGAGAAACAAAACGAGGACTATGTGAGTGGAAACACATCCAACATCATGTGATGTGCCTCACGTGCGGCGGATCACGGTTTACAGCTGAGAGCTGTAAAATCCTTACACCATTAATGCGCGAGGTATTATGACTTCGACGGAATATGCCGAGCAGTCGCGAATGGAGCCATTAGGGAGGCATCACAACATCAAACCGAACGTTGGCGATTGAGCACGAATGAGGGGTGGCCTGCCCGGCACAATGCGAGACAACCCTGTTCGGAGGTTGACAACTGACAGATCCAGCACTTATATCCAGGTCTTATTGTGCATGAATGTATGTGTGTTTTTTCAAGCGCCCCAGCTCAACCGGAAGGCGAAAATGCGAGATCTCCGAACTTCCTCTTTTGTGGAAGCTGAGGTGACCGAATGGCTTAGAGCTCTTGCCATTTGGTGCCAAATCCTGAGGGCGCGGGTTCGAGCGAGTAACTACAAAGTCACGGAGTGTCAGCTCTCAAGTTTTTGTCTTTCCGGAAATAGGAGCAAATAAACAACAGGGGGACGGAATTAGCTAATGAAGGGAGACGCTATGAATCTTAGCTAGGACGGAATGTGCCCCTTCGCCCCACCGCCAGGCAATGTAGGGTTAAAGCGGCTCTTTTGCTCAAATCCACCAATTCAAGAAGCTTTGAAAACCAATGAATAACTAATCTGACCACACATCGTGTATGTTATGCTGCTTGGACACTGTGTTCCATGGGCTATATGTAAAATTTTATTTCCACACTCAAATAACGGTTCGATAGGGGTCCATTCTTCAATAAACCAACGTCACTCCATGAGGTTCGTGCATACTTTACACTCCTTTCATCATTGTGCTTACCTGAGAGAAAATAGCCATGGGTCGTCGAGGAGCCGTGTAAACCTTTATACTGGCGATAATTTCTGCTGATCCAGCCAAGTAGTGAAAATTGGTGGCTGACCACACGCCTAATTTATCCACACCTTCCTCTTTGGTAGTGTTCATGAGGGGCAGTGTGTCGTCGAAAGTCGAGAATGGTCGCCCATTGGATAGAAAGAAAGTGGATGCTCTGTTGAGCCAAGATTCGCCATTTACGATCACGTGATAATCCCCGTCACTGGAAATGTTAATGCTAAATGCACTTTTGTTGATCGTTTCCTCTTGTGGATATCCATACGAGCCTTAGAAATAGAATTCAGGTGTGTTATTTTTTTAAATATCTCGAATATGCTGGATAGGTTATAGAAAGTGGTGGGAACATTCTCATGATACAAAAAAGAACATCAACGTTTAATAGATTCAGGTGAACAAATGGAAAAGGTTTTACAACCGACATAGTGGTATTTGTTCGGATCTAATGTATCGTTCGGACGTCTTTAATACGGTAAAAACTCCGAGATTAGCCCAAAGTTACGGTGGCCCACAAAGGACATTGACTTCAGGGTTATTGCTTTTTTTTTACACTTTTTATTATTTTTTCTGATTTTCCTGGGGATTTACTACGCGGTTGAAAGGTTCCCACCGCAACCTTTACACCGCGACCAATTGCACGTTATATTCCTATGTTGGAGATCACAGTACTGGGCACACTAAAGCAAACATAGGAACCCCCTCGAAAAATCCTGACGACGCTCATGATTCTTCCTCTCTTTTTTCTGGACGGCTTTGTGCGCACGAAGGATTACAAAGACAAATGAATCATCCACGCGATTGCAAGTACAATGAATAATGAATACATATGTATTAGTATAACCGGACCAAATAAAACGACGAACTTGTACATAGTGGATTTTTTTTTCTGTTTAAATCTCCAGCTGCTCTCCTTCTTATTTATTTATTCTAAAATATAGCGCTTGTAAAGATCTTGAATGAACTAAGAATTGTAAAGTGAAACTTAAATAAAATGTTGAGTTGATGGGCCGCGAAATCCCTACGAGAAGCGGCCATTAAACTACAATTTCAATAAAAACGGTGGAAAAGTTTACTCCGCGGTGTAAACGTTTGAAAGAATTTAGATAGACTTTCGGTGAAAAAAGATGAAGAAATAGTGACGACCTGACTAAGAATACGAGAAATCTGAAGATATTTTGTGTAAAACAAAAAAATAAAAATAATGTTTGTAGATAATATCCGAGAAAAATAAAGATAACCCCGATAAACTATTAAAAAATCGATCTCCCCCACGGGCCACCGTACAACGCACTGTAATGATTAAATATGCTAATGCAGCAGACCGTAATCCTGTAGCATGAGTAGTAGTAAGAGTGCACAACCAGTCGTAAAAACGGACTTTACATGAAATGTCGCCAAAATCTGGATGCCTTAATGTGGGCCGGCATGACTAGTTGAACCGGTCAGATTCCTCCTCGGTGAGGCGGTCACACCTTCCGTGGGCAAAAAGTAGTCCCCAGGCCTTTCCATGTTAATTGACTCCCCAGTCACTTCCGTTTGACCTCAGAGGTCAATCCTTCCTTTAATACGCCCCAGACCCGTCCACACTGTTATAAATTACCGTTATTTCACAGTAAATGTATGTTGGAGTTTACAGTACATTCAATCGTAAACACATTAATCTGTAAATTGAACTGTGATATTTCAGTTGCCATCAACTGCAATGGGTAAACTGCGCACACACGTAACATAAAAGTCCTGTTTTCTCTGAAAGGAGGTTGATATCTTTGCACACGAAACGCTCAGTTGCAGGAAACATACAACATTCAGAGCATTATCAGAACACGTGCTGGGACGGACGCAGCGGCCAACTTTAATTTTCGGTCTATAGTACGGTTTGGTTTTGATTTTATCCATCTTCACATTTCAAGTTAAATACTACACTAACGTTCCGTCATTTAGTGTTCGACTTGGATATGCGAAGATGGGTTTTATCTGACTTGGAGTTGTGTCCCACTATTCGTGTAATAATTGCACAGATTCGTTCGTGATTATTTACGAATCCTGTGGTGATAGCATTTGTAAACACGAAGAGCTGAAATACGCGAAAGAGCAATGGCCATTTCCGCCTTCCAGTGACCTACGTTGCCGCGGAACCGATAATTGTAGACAATGGTGCCTTTAATTGTATAGTTTAAAGAATGAAAAACGGTAATTGTAAATTACAGGGCAACCCAAATTTTACAGTTGAATGCCTGTCAATAAACGGCAAATATAAAATACGGTGCAACATTTTACAGTTCAAAGCCTGTTAAAAAATGGTAATTGTAAATTACGGGGAAACGTAATTTTACAGTTGAATGTACTGGCACCTTTTCTGCCAGTACAATTAACTGTGAATTTACGGTGTGATTTATAACAGTGCATGTTAATTGACTCCCCGGCTGACCTAGAGATCAATCAAACCTTCACTATCCCCAATCCCTTGCGGTTGAACGTGAAGGTCAATCTTAGATTTAATACGCCCAGTTCTAAGTTAATTTGTTTCTCCAGGATGATAATATGGTGCCAATTGTGTAACGGGGCATGTGTGGGACTTGCTCGTTGAATTATTCCCCTTTCGGTCACAGCTCGAAGAAGAGTTATTTTATAATTTTTTGTTCACACCTTGTCCAACGTCCAATATTTGTCCAATGGCTATACGTCTCCTGGTTTCTGTCGTCTCCGGGCGGCATCTCGACTCCGGGAAGGTCTGAGTCCACCTCCATCAAATTAGCCTGGTTGTTGTTGTGTCTTTCCACAGATGCGGTTCCTGCTGCTGTTACCGTACCTGTTGACTGCGCCCTGAAGCGCCTGCTCAGCGCGCAGGCAGGCCGGGAGTGGCCGATTTGGGAAGCAGTATAGAAAGGGTAGTTTCGGCGAAGCTCCAAGAGCTCCGAGATCCAAGATCCATTTAACGGTACCATCCCAGGCTTCCGAACTCTAAAAGCTCCGAGCTCTTATCTTGCCCGAGCTCCGCGCTGCGAGGTCTAGGAGCGTCGAGCTCTTAACTATCTCATCTCAAGAGTTCCGAGCTCCATGCTCTAAACTGTCCAATCCCACTTTTGAAGGTGACGTCATCAATGGACGTGACTTCTCCACTATACTATACTATGCAATACTATACTACTAATGTGCTACACTATACTTCTCTGTTATAATATACTATACTACTACTATGCTACACTATACTACTATACTAATACTATGCTACACTATACTATGCTATACTGTTTCAATGTGTGTACCCTAATCATAACCCCAGAGGAACTTACAGGCGGCACCACCAGGCCGGCGCACATGCGTGCGGTGATGACGTCAATTCAGGCGATGATGTCACTTCCGATGATGACGTCACGTTCAAGAGTGGGATGGGGCAGTTTAGAGCTCCGATGAGCTAGTTAAGAGCTGGAAGCTCTTGGACCTCGGAGCGCAAAGCATCGATCTCGGCGCTTCGAGCTCTGGGATGGGGCAGATAAGAGCTCGGAGCTCTTGGAGTTTCGCCGAGACTGCCCTTTCTCTATTATTCCAGGGCAGCGCATGCGCGTATCACCCCCAGTCTGACGCTACACACTGAGGGTTTCGAGACAATATCCTGTACGGTCCAGTTGGGCCATGGATGATTCACAGCTCGCTGGAAACTGCTTCCTCAAATGCCATTTTTCTTCTATTTCCCACTCAAAATAACGCAAGCCTAACTTTCTCCACGAGCGCCTCAATATGACACCCCACACGGCCCCTTTGGAACCGGAATCGTCCACCAAGCTTCCAACCGTCCACCCATATGCCTTTTTTTCACTACTTTCCGACTGCACATGCGCAGATTGAAGGCACTTTCACTACAAACCACCCCAGTTTTACTTTATTCCAAGGGTGCTTCAATGGTATAACCACACGACCCATTTGGACCAAATATAGCCCACCTCGACCCAAAAACGTCCATTAAACGCTCTTTTTATACTAATCCAGTTATGCGCATGTGTAGACTGATGGCACTTTCACTACAAACCAACCCACTCGGCTCATTTGGACCACGAATGGACCACGAATGACTCCAAAACGTCCACTCAAATGCTCGTTTTCTACAATTCAACGACTGTGCATGAGTAGATTGGCGAAATTTCCATTACAAACCAAGCCAGTTGAACTCTACTCCACGAGCCGTTCAATGTGAGACCCGAACGATCCTTGTAGACCAGGAATGGTCCACCAAGACTGACTGCATTGTACGCAGGCGCTTTCAACAAAAGTCAACCAATGGCCTCGATACCCATCCCACCGTACTCTACAGCGTGGGACAGAAACAAACAAATACCGATACCCAATAGTAAAATCCATAAAGAAAATTTGACCCAATACTCCTAATCAAACAATTTTTCTACAGTGCCAACACCTTAACGGGCTCTACTCGGCAACAGCTTCAAAATGATCATGGCATTTCCCATACACCCCTTGGTTAGAAAAAAGGGATTCAAGCTTTAGCGGTACCAGACCTGAAGTTTACAAAAGAACCAATCAGCGAGCCGCAAATCGACCAAAGGGAGGGCTGTACTTTCAGCCAATAGGATGGAAGCGCGAAGAAAATGAAGAACCAATGGGCGAGGACGGGCATTCGTCTACATAACCTGAACGTGATCTTACACACATCAATTTCAATCAAACTAAACAAGCTATTTACCACAGATAATACAGCGGACGGCTCTCCAAGCTGGCTTTACCAAAAGACTGAAGAAGACAGATAATGCAGCGGGCGGTTCTCCAAGCTAGATTTACCAAAGATAGATTACCGTCTACAGTGCCGCGGGCCGCTCTCCCTAAACTGGATTTTGCAAATACGACCAAGATTACACGTGAATAGGAAGATGTCGGGACTGCACCGGATAACTCTGCACAACAGCCAACAGACACGGCAACAACAACAACCAGGCTAATGTGATGGAGGAGAACTCGGACCTTCCCGGGAGACGACAGTAACCAGGAGACGTATAGCCATTGAAGAAATGCTGGTTGCCGTAAAAGGATTGAATAAAACACTATAAAACAGCTCTTACGGAAGAATTTGGTGCTAAAGGTCACATACCGTACAGACATGTATCCAAATGGGTTTTTATATCGTAAAACTTCCGACTACTTCATATGTATTCTTGCTCTTAGCTTCGACAGAAGCACGTGATCAAGCCCTTCAAAGCCTCGCGAGAAAGCGCCAGAACGGACGTGATCTCGCCCTTTTGGCTTCATAGCGACAAGACGCGTTTTCAAGTAGGTCAGCCTCGTGTGGGAAAAATGGCCGAGGCTGAACAAAATTTCTCGACTCTCTATATTACAATCCCTCATCAGGACCTTGTTGTCCGTCTTAGTTCATTAATAGTATTGGTGCTCAAGAAAACTGATCAACGATATATTAATGGCATAAGCCATAAGGCATTCTTCAGCTCTACTACATACAAGGGATATCATTCATGGAATGTTTCTTTGTTTATAGACTTGCTCGAATTTCCCGTTAATAATATCTATGTGAAATTTAGCAATACATTATATGAACAACGTATAGGTATTCCAATGTGTACTAATTGTACAACCATTTTGGTTGACCTATTTCTGTTCTCTTATGGATTCGGTTTCAAAAACAGATTATTTCAAAGCCCGTCCCTTCTTCCTCACCAAGCGCTATATAAACGATCTTCTTGCTGTGAATAATCGCTATATAAATGACGCAGTGTTGGATATATATCCACCCTCACTGGATTTGAAGGAAAATACAGATGGCCTTAGCGGCACATCTTATTTATACCTATATCTCTATAAAAATGAAGCGGGTCTTCTCTCTCGTCGACTTTGCGATAAAAAGAGATAAATAAACAAATTGCTTATGGATAACAACTTCTAGTTTATTCAGGACGACATTTCGATACAGGTACTAGTATCGTTCTCATGACATTGACTTGAGAACGATACTAGTACCGAAACGTCGTCCTGAATAAACTAGAAGTTGTTATTCATAATCAATTTGTTTATTTATCTACTTCCCAATTTTCTAAATGCCACTAAAAGAAACCATAAAAAGAGATGATTACAATTTCGACATCGTAAACTATCCCCATCTGAACAGTAATATACCAGAGGGACCTGCATATGGCGTATACATATCTCGCCTAGTAGCATTTGCTAGATTCTGTGTTTAATGTGAAGATTTTAATCAACATCACAAAACACTATTGCAGAAGCTTGTAAAACAGGGGTTTGTCATCATGCGCCTCCACTCGAAGTTTCTCAAAGGTGATACATATCGTATGCTGATAGCAAAATACGAGCGTAGCGTGCAAGATCTATGGCGCTACGTTTCGTAACTTGTGTCTAATTCCGCTTAACCCGGGGCTAGGGGCCGTATGATCCTATGTATTTCAAGAACCTCATAGTGTTCATATGAACATCCACAATCAAAGCGTGACTGAGATACATCATACTCTAGATAACGACTTTACAACGTATACTGATCAGCGATACGGATTTGATATTTTCGGAACTTCATGATGTCTTGCTGGCTTTATTGGCCGCTTCTGTCTTGCAGGAAATTAGCCTAATTTTATGTATACTATGATGCATCCTTTTAATTTCGTGCTAATGTTATTATATGAATTAGATCTTTGGATTATGGACGCGTGAATTTCTTAATGGACGACGACTGAATATTGAATGACGGACTAGACGCTTGTATTCTGACGTCATTCCTCTTCCTTATCAAGTAGCAAGTCCTATTCCGACATGACTACTACTACTATTTTTGTCGTTTTTCTTCAAAATTTGTCTTTTTCCGCGTATGAAAGTGCCCCGTAAAAATATCTTATTATGTAGTTTTTGTAGAGCAAATAGCAAAAGAAACTCGGAAAATCTGACCAGAAAATCGACCCAAAATGCATTTTTGGATTATGTTGTCACTGTTATGTCACCAGAGCTGACATCTAGGATTTTTTTTACAAGGTAGAGCTTGATCCGAGATATATTCAAGGAAGCCTCAGTCTCAGGGAAGTAAGAAAAAAAATATTTTGGGAGGAAATGGCCAAATCGGCCAGGCCAGTGGCTAAATATGACCGTATTTAGGTTCTCTTTCAACTCACCGTATGCAAGCTGGCAGATCGTTGCTACGACAACGTGAATAACAAGCCATCCTGTAGCATACATCTTCATGAATAACTAACTTGCTTATAATTAAGCACGTGCAGTGTATAGCTGTTCACGAGCAGACATTAATAATAATTTAACAAAGGTGTATACAGGTAGACCCTTGACCAATTGTCATCCGATAACAATTTACGATTGTAGTAAAACAGCTGACCAGGGTATCATGACCTAAATGTGCTTATCTGCTCTATTTGTAGATCAGTAGATAGCGGACAAATGTTAAGTGGTAAATCGAGCACAACGGCCGGTTTATTTCTAAATAATTCCAATTAGTAGTTCGTTAATTTGAAATAATTGGCAACGTTCGTTTTCTGGTGTTCAGCATTCAGTTGTTATTTCTCCATTATATTTCAAATGTCACTTCAAAAATATAACTATTATACAGAAATATCTTTACTTTTATATTTCAAATACATTCTCCTTATAATACATCCGCACGTATATGCGGCTAATTATCGCTAGCCCTGTCGATATATGGGGTCCTCGGTGGCCGAGTGATCTAAGGCGTTTCGCTGGTGATCGCTGGCCTCACCGGGTACTCCGGCTTTCTTCACAATCCAAACTGGCATCACCATATCATCATCCGAACGCATGGCACGATCATACGTATAGAAACTTCTGCTCGTAGCCATGCGGTAACGGGTGCTATCTGAGTGTAATAGGGCGTTTCCCAAATGGTCACATCCGACTGGCCCCGTTACATCCGACATCGGTGCAATCACATTCATACAACGAAGACACACCTCCAGAAAGCGATTGATTGAAATGATCCCATGGTGGGCCTCGAAGTGCCCCCATCACAAAATAAAAAGCATATCATTTTCCTGTGGTCTGCCGCCGATTTTATTTTGTTTTCAAATATGTTAGGCCGTTTGTTTCTTAAGATAAACAAAAGAAGCATGCTCCACTAGAGTGAGAAATAAAATAGCTAATTTGCACAACTTCGTTTTGGTCTCGCGTAGACTCCCCAAGTCTTGCGCCTCGTAAAACTGACATGTTTGCATGTGTGAGAAATATTTGAATACAGATAATTTCATTGGCTCGTTTAAATGGGGCCGACATTTGACCTCATGCTTTGGGAACAACTTTCGAACTGGATTATCTCCCTCTAGATAGATGGCGCCGTGTGAAATACATGCCGAATCACAGCGAAAATCTAAGGGTAGTGTTAAGTGAAACGTGAAATGCCCTTAGAAAGCTAAGATGCACCATATGAGTGAAATAACATTCGAGTGTGATATTAAACAGGATCCCCCCCCCCCTATTTGATAGACTGGATTCGCCCAGATGGGTATGAAATAGAAGAACTGTGATCCCTACTAGGGCAACTTGAACGCCTCATACATGTATGTACCGTCTTGTAAGACCTCCGTTGGAACTGCTTTGTCGTCTTGTCTATCGTGTAACCAGTGATTTGATTGGTCGAAAGGTGGGATTCATTCCGGCTTCGTCCGACTAGGCTGATTTTTGGTTTGGTCCGTCCGACTGGGCTGTTTTTTAGACGAGGCCGTTAGCAAATCCCACGATTCAACCAATAAAATCAACGTCTACCTTAGTTAAAGACGACGACGAAGTACATCTCAACGAGGATAAAAGCAAGATTACTCTTAACTACATGCTATTTCAAACCAAAGTAAATAGGTATATGGTCTATTGAATCTTAACCCTACCTGACCTGGCCTTCTTCGGGCCTGTCCATGCCGGATGGGGGGGGGGGGGTGGCATTTCCGCATTTCTGGTACGGTACCCCACATGGTCGCCATTTCGAATTTACTCACGACCCTCTGTTGAGGGTCTTATGGGGGAGAGAGGTCATAATGCTCCTACCCTGCCGGCATGGAAGGGTTATGATGAAGTCGGTTTTAAAACATTTTTTAACCTTGTCAATATTTGTTGCACAAGCTCTCAGTTTCGACGAGGATTGTCTCCAAATTGCAATTCTGACCACAAACTACATATCTTCTGTGTATCAGCACAACATAAGACACATGCTTACATGTCAAAACAAAATAATTAATGTATGTGATCCGTAAATCCTTTTCTAAGGACCTTGATATTTTGAAATTACTTTTTAAGTTCTCAAATATTTTCCATCATCTATTTGTAAAATATTTACCAGTTCTGGATTAATATTGACTCTAAGTTTCTGACTCTTTGTTTTTTTCAGGATGACACCGTATACCTGTTACAAATATGGTCCGCGTGGCACTTCTGGCAATTCAGGTTTTCATCTTGCAGAATTGGAAATAGAAAGCCAATCTCACGTTCGGCTATTTCCGTATTGGCGAACCTTAGCCGCTCACATAGAACGCACAAACAGCCACCCGAGGAGAGCGCAAGACGATCAGGTGGTGAGCCGTCTACGAAATAGTGCCTTTAATATTCGAGCGATTCGGTGGCATTTTATTGAGAAATGAATTTAATTTTAATCATAAGAACATAATACATTCAAATTATACAAAAACCTACCTATATGTTTAGCTGAATTGGTGCCGTGGGGCGGCATGATCGACCCCGCAGGGTGCAGGCATGTTGGAGAGAAGTTCCACCGAAAATTATTTGTGCGCATGTGCGAACAGGATCCCATTTCCGTTCCCAGAAATTCACCAGGCCAGAGGTCACTTTCGCAGCTTGTGAGTTCTGGGGCTAGATTGATAGAAAGCTAGAAAGCTCAACTTAGCTCTCATATTCCAGCTTTCCATCTCGGAAAAATGAAGTACCGGTACATTGTAAATCACATGTTTAGAGTTTAAACGCTAAGAGTGAGGTTTAGTTTGAGAACACATTTCAACCTAAACGTCTTCAGGTCATAAGAACACATGGGTATTTAAGTAGGCGTTTAGTTATTCCTACGAAGTAGGCTCTCATTTGCAAATGGTCGAGGATAGTTCCCATGCACCCCAATCAAGTGGCCTGTTATTTGTTATTTGTTGGAATTTTTCCACGGAAGTAGCTGAAAGCAATCGTTGGATCTTTTTTTATATACCTAACACAAACCTAACCCTAACACCAAAACGCTAAACCTAACCCTAACCCGTAACCAGTAATACTGATTTAACGCTAATTAGCGCAAATTTGCATCCTAATTAGACGTAATCACGCTTAACAGCATTCAGTCACGTGATTGGGGTGCATGGGAACTATCCTTAACCTTTGCAAATTGTCCGGTAATGAATAAGTCAGTCAGTCAGTCCACCCGAATCCTTTCTCTGGCAAAATTAGGAGAACCGTTGACATTAGAACCTTAATTTTTGGACTGAACGTGCATTAGGGGACTGTTACTACCAAGTTCTGGGCTGACCTACTTTAGATGAATATTTGACCTACTTGGGTGGAAAAAATCACTGGTGATTCTGACTTGGACTGTGCCCATATTAATATAGTTAGGATTTCAACTGGGGGTCGGGGCGGGGGCGGGGAGTCCAGTGCGCGTCGGCTTCCTAATGCCTACACTACTTCGTTGCCATGTGAACACATATGTTTTTTAAAACCTAAGCACAAGGGTTCAAAGCCTAAACATCACTGTGTTTAAATCCTAAATGCGTTCAGGATAAAACGTATTCTCAAACTGAACCCCTTGCCCTAAGGTTCTAACGCTAAACATGTGATTTACAGTGTAGATAGCCATGTAGCCAAAAACTTTGTTAAAATTCGCCCCGTTTCTCCTTATATCAATCTCAGTAAAACTCCAGATATATCATCACGGAGTGAGTGAATGAATAGGATTTAACGTCGCTTTCAACATTGTTTCAGTCATATCGCGACGATATTATCACGGAATACCGTACTCTTCTAATTTACCATCGTGGGTTACCTAGATTGCGCCCAATATCATCAGGTTAGGGTCAAACCACGGGGGATTGCTCCTTAACCCAGACGGAGAGCTAGTGTAGTCTAGGATATACGGAAGGGGAAACAACTGCATCGATGACCTCGCTTGACCCCGGCCGATCTGCTGGTCTTCAACTGACTGAACTACGCCTTTCTTGAATCATCCAACCTTCAACTGTGCATATTCGAACAGCCTATACCATAATAAAGCATTGTATTACATAAAGCATACCTGTGTTTGTTCAAAACGGCTGAAATTAGGCGACTTCCTGTATTCCACACGCGAGCATACCGCTCTTACTGGCGTGGATCGGACCATACGCAAAGCACTCCGGGAATCAAACAACGTGATAACCTTTGACATCGTCTGTCCTCATATCTGAGAGTTTCACGTTCAGGCCAGACAAAAAAAAATATGCGTTAGTGTTCATGTGTATGAGTGTGAGTGAGTGACTGAGTGAGTTAGGGTTTAGCGTCGCGTTCAGCGCTATCTCAGCCATATAGCGACGATATTACTAACTACGATATGCAACCTGTAATCACCTATAGGCGGTAACACTGACCCTGTGATCGGCAACTATATGAGGGAATTCCCAGAAATCAACACCACGTGATCTTGTCAGCTAATCGGCTAAACTCTACCCACGTAACCCCAACGTAATCCGCCATTTTCGAGTCATGTGCTGTCCTACTTGTTCAAAATTACATATGTACAGCACCTGTTGGATGATACGGAAGTTATTCATATCTGTATGTTTTGTAAGCTCAGACAATGTATGTTTCAGAAGTAGTATGAAAAGCCTGTAATTTATCAGACTTCTCCAGACTGTTCTCCGCCGGATGAAGCTCGAACAGTATACGGTAAAGTATCGGATATCGCTCCGCAATAGTGGCAACACACGATTCGCAAGCCAACTTATGGATGGTGAATGATGTGGTGAAGTGTACGCAAATGTACGATATGATTAGCTGGACATCTGTGACTATCCATGTAGAGTCATCATGTAGAGGAAATTAATCTTCCCCTCGTGGAAAACAGACATGGTACAAAACTCATGCTGCTCACCCACTTGGGGGCTTCATATATATGAACATAACGTACATGCTCAATGCCAAACAGCAAGAAGCTGTGCGAATATGTGTCGGTGGTCATGACCTTTTGTTATTAATACAAATGAGACAATAACTTTCAAATCAGAAAGTAGCCTGCACTTCTTGTAACAAAATTAGGCCTAGATTGAATTTTCACAATCAGCGTCATTTTAAATAATATAATTGCAGTATCTCTTGTTCCTGACAAATAAATGCTAGATAGTGAAGTTTGTACTGAATTTGGTTATATTTCTCATCAGACATACAGCATTTCAAATTTGCGCATGTAACAATTTTAAAATCGGACAGGTGACTGCCACACGTTGACCAACGGCTTTCAGTCGTACCGATATTGATTTCAATATATGTCTTGCCCTTTCCAGCTTGTCCGATCAACAAAAGGTTATGACCACCGACATATTCGCACAGATTCTTGCTGTTTAGACAGGCCAGAGCAAAGGACTAACTGGGATATATATCCCACTTAGTATATTAAATCCAAGTTTGGATACTGAAATATATCCTAATTGGAATATTTTGACTGATTTTCATTCGGGTCCTCTGTGACGTCACTTCCGGTTCCGGTCACGTGACCGGAAGCGATATTTGCCTGCGCACCATTATTGATATCCGGTATTGTGCGCATGCGTAGGGGTTAAAGGTCACTTCCGGAAGTGACATGACAGAGGACCCGGATATTGCACTCGGACATCAAAGGTCAATGTGAGGTTTAATGCGTTTATATTACTACTAATTTACTTCACAAAACTGCCAATGCGTCTATATAATTTTGCTGACTTTTTCTCGCCGAAATTATTCTCTCTGATATTGAAAATACGTGCATTATTTTTTGTTGCTGCAGTATACTTCCCATCATTCACCACTGTTGCAGGGCCGTAGCCAGGATTTACTGAGGGGTGGTTTTCCTTCACTCCAAAAGGGCACATCAGGGGGTTCGCTGTATGGGAAAAGGGGCAAATAGGGGGTTCGCTTCAGTTTGAAAAGGGCATTTATATGAGAAAAATATATAATATTTCCGAAAGGGGGGTTTTCCCGAACCCAGAACCCCCCCCCCCTGGCTACGGGCCTGTGTTGTATGTTTTTAAACAAGCAGAATAACTAGGAGAATAGGCCAGCTTGAAAATATGGAAGTATAAAATAAAATCCAAAGTGGGATATTTTATCCCATTTGGGATATACAATGTATATCCCAGTTAGTCCTTTTCCCTGACCTGTTACATTTGAGCATGTACGTCATGTTCATATTCATGAACACTGACGCATATTTTTTTTGTCTGGCCTGAATGTGAAACTCTCAGATATGAGGACAGACGATGTCAAAGGTTATCACGTTGTTTGATTCCCGGAGTGCTTTGCGTATGGTAAGAGCGGTATGCTCGCGTTTGGAATACAGGAAGTCGCCTAATTTCAGCCGTTTTGAACAAACACAGGTATGCTTTATGTGATACAATGCTTTATTATGGTACAGGCTGTTCGAATATGCACAGTTGAGGGTTGGATGATTCAAGAAAGGCGTAGTTCAGTCAGTTGAAGACCAGATCGGCCGGGGTCAAGCGAGGTCATCGATACAGTTGTTTCCCCTTCCGTATATCCTAGACTACACTAGCTCTCCGTCTGGGTTAAGGAGCAATCCCCCGTGGGTCAAACCATACCTTCCCATACAAGCGTTTTTAACGAATACATGTATTTCATAATTCCGGTAGTGAACTGAATCTTTTTGACGAAAAAATATCCGTATAATGCCGCTTCAAATCCTGAAATAGATAGAATTCTATCATATGCAAAACATTTCCTGAAATTTCACTTTTAGCTTAAAAGTGACTATGCGTGGATTCGGAAAAAAAATGTATTTTTCCCCCATTTTCTCACATAAAATGCTTGCACCTACTGACCAAACTATGCGTTTAAGAATTTCATCAGCGGTAAAGTTGTTTTGTAGGCGACAAAATAGTGTTTTCTGTCGAGCTGAGAGATTTTTAAATTAAAAAACTTAAACGTGAGATCCTGAAATGAATTTTTGTTATTTGACGCATCTTTTCATGTTACTGATCTTCCAGCATAATTATTGGTAGCAAGTTTTCAAAAAAATACACCGGAAAAGTAGCAAAACTTGCGCGTTTGAGGTTTTTAAAAAAAAAAAATTAATTCATACAAAACCCTGAAAGTAAACTCGCCAATGCTTTTTTTCAGAGATGCGAATAGATATTATAGTTTCATATTCCAATTATCAATTTATCATTAAAATAAAGTACATTCGATCGTGGTAATATCAGATATTGATTACCGAACTGTGACGGTTGGCCCTACCCTGTTCAGTTGTCTATTATCGTTATGTCCTCCGATTTTCAAGTTACGCATGGTGTATCTGCATCCTTGCAGAGGGACTCACCCACATCATCTTCGTTTTATCCAGCCAATTTCTAGGTTCCCACTTCGAACCTGCCTTGATTTATCTGACCCCTTCAGCGTTCAAAATCCGAGTTGTAAATTTCACCAGCTAACGACAGAAGAACCAATCAGAACGTACACATCGATTGCGAGTGAAGTCACATAGGGTGACATCATCCTCTATTTGCGGCGTCCTTCCTCCTAATATGGTGCCCACTAATTAGGTCAGCCAATCAATAACGCTCTTGTGCGACCCATTTCGAATTTCAAATGTTTTCGAGGTCAGTGACGTCTCGTGTCTATTTAAAAGTTATTTGAACATTGAAGGGGTCCAGATATATCAAGGGAAGTTCGAAGTGGGAACGTAGAAATTGACTGGATAAAATGAAGATGACCCACATATGCAGTCTACAGTTCTTTTCAACTTCAGCATGCCCGGGTGTATTGTCTGGTAAGCCTAGGCTTCAACTATACAACCGGGACAAATGGAAATTATGCCTTTTATGACTGTTAGGGGGGAAATGCTCGAATGAAATATCACATTTTTACCTCAACGTTATTTCATTACGACTGTGAGCTATCTTCATAAATTGTCGGGGTTTTCGCATAAAAAAATTCTGCGGACTTGCTGACACATTCTCTTATCGCCATCTCCCGTAATATGTCCTCCGTAAGAGAGATACCCAAGACGTCCTTGGAGTCCTTCCAGCTCGAGACTGGAAAATCCGGAAATGACGTAATTGTGACTCAAAGGTTGGGTATCATTGGCCCCGTTCACGATCGTGGTAATATCAGATATTGATATACTGAACTGTGACGATTGGATCACGTGATCAGCATTTAGTTTTATTATTTCAGGCCTGATGTGAAGGGAAAGATGTCCGGTAGCAAAAAAATGCTCAGCTTCTATCTAATAACATAGCTAAAAAATTATTTCCCGATTTGCAACTCTGGTGAGACATTTCTTCCTAAAGAGAACAAATGAAATGGGACATAATATTGATTCCTGTGAAATTTCCTTTCAGAACGTTTTTTTTTTTTTTTTTTTTTTGAGAGAGAGAGAAGATATTTAAATTCTATCAAACGGATCTGCATGACAATGAAACCGTATTGTCGTAAATCTTGGAGAAATGGGAAGAAAGTATCAGTCTCATACGTACATGTATACGACATAAATATATTTCAAAATAAAAAAAACATGGGAGCGGTGTTAAGATGGAAACTTGGAGTACGGTACGGGAAGGCAATAATTGTTCTCCAAGCCTGTTCGATTGACTCGTCAGTGAACACATGTGAGAGCGGGAAATGCTAAATCTGGGAACTTAAATTCTATTCTTGGCGCCCTTTATGAACAGCACAATGATTAGAGTTCACTGGACTGAGATTATTGCTCACTCGCAATGAACATCATGTTATATGCTGGAAGATTTGAACAAAGTTTTTATTTTTACGTCGGAACCTTCACGCGTTAGTATACAAATCTCAGCTGAACCAGATTTGCTGAGAAAGACAGCTGCGAACGACGGTTAAGCAATTTCCCAGCAACAGCGCAATAACATTGACAGAACGTTTTATTATTCACCAAATTTTCTGGAAGTTTAAGCTGTCATAATATGAGTGAACACGATAACTGTCGATGCTGTGCATTTATAACCGGTTTGATCCTAGTTTCCACAAGTTCATTAGCTATTCTTGCCGTTGGAATCCTCATCGTCCGACCTTATCTAGAAACTAAAACATTCGAAGATACCACCTGTGCCGTCAGCGGCATAAGAAACATCGGAGAAATGAAATGCGAGTGTGGTAAATATTGTTTGTCCGAGATTCTTTGTGTGAAGATCTTTGTGGATTACAGTACACAGACTGGACAGAAAATTCAGAATGCTGCCTTGTATCAGAATGTATACGCCTTACCGGTGGACAAGCTTTCCAAGAGGCAGAGGTACCCCGGAGCAGAAAATGTGAGTAGTTTGTCCAGATCGTATTTTCGCCTTGAATGTTCACGATTTTAGCTGCGCCAGGGTTTCTCGGCAGAACACCTGAACCTGGTTTATCGAGTATGGCGCTGACATGTTGTAGATCACATATTACAGTACTTGTTACAGTTTTATGCTTCTTATATATGAGTGTTATTTTGCACTGGCTAAACTGACGGAACAGATTTAAGGGGGATTTATACCCTAAAAACTGATTAACCGAATTTATTCCATCGCTTGTCAGTTTAATGGTGATTGCTTATCATTGGCTCGGAGTATGGTCTTGAAAATTCACCCACTCGTCAATCTAGACTCGCGGAAGACACTGAAATAAGAAATATGAAAGTACATAATTTTATATTTATACTTATTTTGTATCTTTTTTTAGTCAATTGGTCTGTCAATCGGGCTTAACTCAGTTAGGTAAAAGAACCCCAAACCTAGAGTCAACTTGATCTACAAGTGTCCTACTGCCTGACCATTATTTTCCTCATATAGTACCAACAATTGAAAATATTAATCAAAATATTTTCAATATTTATTTTTCATTTCATTTTCCTCTATTTCTCAGGTGAATTTGACTTTATACTGTTCTAATATCACTTCGTTTGCAGATGCTTACCACTTGTAGATCAAGTTGGCACTGAGTTTGAGGTTCTTAAACTTAAATCGTGAAGTACGAATTAATGAAAAAAAAATCATATTTCTTCTTTCAATATCTTCCTTGTATCCATGCCATTGGGAAGAAATCGTCAAAAACTTACATGGGCTTGAAAATTTCAGTTAGGCAGGTTTCCGGATATAAACCCCGCTTAAGATGTAAGATGAGATCCTCAACAAAGCCCCTTGTGTCTACACCCACAACGTCTACAGATTCGTATTTTATTTTGCAGTGTACCTTCCGAAGGTGTCGAGAAGACGTTGAAGCAAACATCCAAGAAGTTGAGATGTTCCTAGCATTCTATGGACATATTAATGCGACATTTTCGTGCTATTACAACACGGAAGATTTCAGCGAAGCCATGCTCGTGATCACCTCTATGAAACAAGCCATCATGGGAATAGGACTACCCTCCATCGGCTTCTGTATAGGCGTGGTCTTGTTCATCGTTTACTTCTGTACGGGAAGACGAAATAACGGAGTCGTTTTAAGGATAAACTCTTAAGATGTATCGGCTTTACACTGTGAAAAAAGAAAAAGAAACTGTTGTTTTAACACAATTTTGTGCTAAAATGGCTTTAACACAAAATGTTTTGTGTTGAAATCAACATTATGTCTCAAACTTCAAATAACAATACAAAATCGTGTAGAGTTCAACACAAATTGGAATGGCTTGAACACAGTTTTTTTCGCAGTGTATCATAAGTCTATTATACGGATAGAAAGAAGACACGTTGTATTTGCTCTAGTGGCCATACGGCTGGGACTGGAATACTTCCACCCTTAACATATTACTTTCTTCGTCGGTGTTGGTTTGTCTTCCATTTAGTCTTTCTTATACTTCGGCTATATATATCAATGTGTCTTTTTGCATGAAAAATGTGAAAAATAAGTGTGATCATTACATTCGTCTGTAAATAGGGCGTAAGCAAGGGGGGTGTGTGTGGAGGGGGTGGAGGTGGGGGGGGGGGGCGCAAGGGGACAGACAAAAATGAGACAGAACAAAAAGTAAAAATAGCACAGAAGAAAATGTTTATCTTGTCACATATGTTTTTCAATGTCACTTAAAACAGGGGAAGCAAAATTGTATCAGTGTATTCCATGTCTATTTTTCCCGTGATCTCCACTGTATATAAGACATTTTGACACAAAATAAAAGTTCATTTGTTACAATGTTACACCGCTCACATGCACCCATTGTGCGTTAATTTACCATCAATTTTCAGAAAGAAAAAAAAACAATCTTGGCAGCTAGGGGGGAAATAAATACTTTCTAAAGCACACCAAATCTTGCCTACACTCTTGAATATATTAATATTCCGTATGTATACACGGTTTTCTATTGGAGAACTTTGGTGGCTGATATCTGCCATGTCGTATCATCGTATATTAATACGATGGTACGATGGTACAATGGCACGATGGTACGACGGTACGATGATACGATGGTCCGATGAAATCACGGTATGTATTCAAAGATAACACGACAGTACGATGAAAACAATTAAAAATCAATTAATATAATTTATTTGCGCATGACTTTCGTTCGATCAAGCGGCTTGAGCAACTCTTCCGAAGCGCGATGGTACGATGATACGAGGGAACGATGGTACGATGCGATGGTACGATGGAGGAATTTCCATCGCATCATCGTAGCATCGCATCGTACCATCGCAAGTAGTACATAAACAGCATCTTTGGTCACATTGACACCAGGGGAAGATAACTCAGTCTTGCGACGTCACTTCCGGTTCCGGTCACGTGACCGGAAGTGACCTTTGACCCCTGCGCATGCGCACAATACCGAATATTAATAATGATGCGCAGGGGTCAAAGGTCACTTCCGGTCTCGTGACCCGAACCGGAAGTGACGTCACAAGACTGAGTTATCTCCCCCTGGTGTCAATGTGAACAAAGATGCTTTTTACAAAACCGGATGTTAATAATGGTGCACAGGGGTCACTTCCGGGTCAGGTGACAGCCCGGAGTTAGCTCCCCATAGTTTCAGTTTTTGCCACCAGGGCAATCCGACCCAATTTCACCTTGCCATAAATACGTCAGTCATCAAGGTCAATACGACCGAATTAGCTCTTTCAATCAGTCACGTGAACTCCGCAGCGCGCCCGTCGCAAGTAGGTCAATAGGACAAAAGATCCAGTTAACATCAGGTCAAACGGGCACGAACCGAAAGTGACGTCACAGTCACGTGACCTGGTGGCTCCCCCTGTCGGAAGTAGGTCAATAGGACAACATATCCCGTTAACATCAGGTCAAACGGGCATGAACCAGAAGTGATGTCACGTCACTATGATGCCACATCCGGTCACGTGACATCCGGGATTTCGGAGGTGCAATGAAGAGCGTATGGGGAGATCCGGCTACCTGGTTGAGTTAGCTTAGCGTATGTTAGGAGGAGGAGGAGGAGCAAGAAGAAGAAGGAGGAGGAAAAAGAGGAGGAGGAATGAAGTTGAGTGAGTGAGTGAGTTGTCATATAAGGTCGGTTGTACACCATTAGCCTCAGTCTGCAATCACGCTCTGATCGGATACCATGTCGAGTACATATACGTTCTGTCAGAGAATCTTCTCTCGTCGCGACAATATGCTCAGGCACATTCAATGCAAACACAACCAAGAGACACCCCTGAGGCCCGCTATTTGGCCACCAAGCGCAGTAGAGCATCCCTATACGATGATGGTGAGCGGCCCTACGGGATGTGGAAAGACGTCCTGGGCGATGAAGTTCTTAGAGGAAGGTGTGGCAACCCCAGCTCCGACACGCGTAGTATGGTGTTATAGCCAATGCCAGCCCGGGTTCGAGACTACGCGATTACAGAATGTGAGTTTCATCCCAGGAATTCCTCACGACATAAACGAACCGTATTACTTCGATTCCGAACAGACCAACGTGGTAATGCTAGATGGTCTGATGAGTGCGGCCAAAATCGTCGACCTATTCACCAAACGGTCCCATCATCGCAATCTGTCCATCTATTTGACCCAGAATCTCTTTCTTCAAGGGAATGTGTCCAGGGATATTGCCTTGAACTGCCAATACTTTGTGTTGTTCTCCAATCCCATAGACAGAGCACAAATCCGTGTGTTTGGTAGTCGAATTTATCCTCAGAACATCGACCATTTCATGCAGGCAGTTCAAGCCGCGACAAGTCGTCCTTACGGCTATTTGTTCGTGGACTTAAAAGTTCACACCCGAAGATCGCCGATTGATGACCCACCTGTTACCCGGCGAGGGGTCATCACAACGTCATATACCCCTACACCATCCACCGAATCCACACCTGGCAGCACCCGTCAAGCAGCAGCAACCCGCCACCATACAGCGCGCCCCCTTCATACCATCAGTCCCGCAATATCACCCAACGGTGAAGGACCAACCCAAACCCGTACAAAGGAATGAACACAATGCGAACTCGAGGCTATGGAAGCATTTGTTCAAAGAAAGTATGGACGCCGAGATGGGCGAGACATTGGAGGCCACAGCAAACAAGTTTCACCACAAAGGGTATTCGAAAGAGGAAGCCGCAATTTTATCCCATAACACATTGGTACCCAGGCTACGACCGGCTCTACGTCATCAGTATGCCGACCTCGTGATTCGTATGAAATTGCTGGACAAGGACCCGGTCCATATGGAAATCGAAAGAACAGCGTCGATGTTGGAAGCCCCGGGCATGGGCTTGACAGCGGCATATGCCAGAGCAATAGCTCGAAAGAAGCATTCGTTTGAACGCATTATTAAGACCAAAAGTGTCCCACTATAAATAGCCCACAGGTCATCATTTTCCTCATTTCACCATGAGCACTATAGAGTCCACCTTGTTTGAACCCAACAACGAGGATATTCTAGCCGAAGCGTTACGTCAGGCCAATGTCGATGCTATTATTGATACAGCTCAAGGTGGAATCACCACTCAGCATCAACGCATGCGTTGTCATCTGATCACGCTCATAGATGACATCCAATGAGTGACACGGTTGCATAAGAAACAGATAGTACCCAAAGAGGATACCAACACAACTACCCGTGCCCAGAATCTGCTGAACCTGCATGAGGCATTTCAAACCTTTATGCAGACGCACCTGGAGACGGGAAATTGTCTTCTTCAACCCAACATAATGATGTCCGTTCATAGATGAGACGGGCGTTAAGGTGTTATATGTGTTGTAGTTAAGGCGTAACGACGGGCGTTAAGGCGTACAGATAGGGCGTTAAGGCGTAACAACGGGCGTTGACGGGCGTCACTGCACTTCGATGAATTACTTTCAATTTCATGAAAATCAGAGTTTTCGAGCTATTTCACCAGGGCGTTTAAGCGTTAAGCTGGGCGTTGGTCGGCGTTACTGTCTATAAAAGCAAGTGTATTACAAAAACCTGCACAATCGACGTTCAACCATCAACATGGGTTATACATGCCCTGAGTGCGAACGTACGTTCACCAGACATTACGATATGGTGCGACACGAGAAAAATATACATGGGATTGAAGACTCCGAGGCACAAGAAGCCGATTGCTGAGAGTCCACCGACTGATATCCAAACCGAGACTGCTGAGACTCTGTCTACTGATACGGAGAGCTTGAGCACAGATAGTCCGCCTACATCGCAGGAAAGTGAGGCAGAACCTACCTTCTGGGATAGTATTGTGCACGAAGCTATTCATAGTTATGCTGCGGTAATCGAAGACGGCGGACAGGATAACTTACAACAGGCTTACACCGAAATGCGCCCCTACATCACGAAAACAGCAATGACCAGCTATAAACGGTATAGCCTGCTGCCGCTTGAAATGAAAGGCGATCCCACGCACAGGTCCACCATGAAGACCATGCTTTATTTGGAAGAGGATATGGGGTTACCACCCACCGAGGCCTAGGAAAATGCGATCAAAATGCTCAAACAACTGTTTCAGGATATGTTGCCTCCACGGTATCCTGGCCTGCCCGTTGATGCTTAGGTTACACCGAACGAAAATTGAACTTCCTGAAATGGCAGTTTCTGATTGGATAACAGCAGCCGAGAATAATCTCACGGGCAAGAACGAATATGACAGATGCAGCCCCGAATGGCCACTGATTGGACAAGAGTACTTGAGTTGTAAACATATCCAACGCGGCTTCCCCAGCGTGGGTATGATGTAACATTGGGGATAACAAACTTTATGAAAACTTGTGAAGGAGTTGATCTTTCTTTCTCTCATCGGTCTGCATCATGGCGTCAACGCGCTAAGCTAGGGCGTTATGGCGTTAAGATCATGACGTCAAGGCGTTATGCTAGGATGGTAAGGCGTAAAGATAGGGCGTTAAGGCGTTGAGACGGCCGTTAATGCGTTGAGATGGCCGTTAAGGCGTAACGACGGGCTTCACTGTATTTCGATGAATTTGTGACAATTCCATGAAATATCCAGAAAATCAGAGCTTCAGGGCTAATTCACCAGGGCGTTGAAGCGTTCAGCTAGGCGTTGGCGGGCGTTACTGTCCATAAAAGCAAGCGTATTCCAAAAACGTACAATCTTCCCGACCCAGTACGCCCACTACTGGGTAATCTCGACCCCTAAACGTCCATTCCATGCCCCTTTTTTATTGCGCATGCGCGGAATGGCGTTGACTCTGTCAGTATGTCGGCACCTCTTCCCTTTATATGTGTTGTAATTCATGCATCTTCTATGTCCACTAGTCGCCCCCATGGGTTGGAGTATAGGGGTGTAGGCAGGCATGTCTCAAGTGCCCACTCGAGCGACTTTGCACTTCTCTACTACTGATCGCGTCACCAATGATGTCACAGCCACGTGACCACCCCACGGGTCCTATTCTACACCACGAGAGCTTCAAGATGACACCTGCATGTTGCATGTTTGGATCAGATATGGCCCTTAAATCGCCTCAAAATGCCCCTGCGCATCTCGGAAATGCCCGATTTCTCCCCGATTGCGTACGCGCGCCATAACGTCACGTCCCGTCCAAACCACTCCAAGCGTACTCTGCATGACACCCTGCACTCTATATTTAGACCAAGAATGGTCTCTCAATCGCCCAAACACTCATCTGCGCACCCACAAACTGCCAACTTCGCTACAACTCCTCCACTGCGCATGCGCACCATAACGTTACTTTCAGTCCAAACGTCACTTTCAGTCCAAACCACCCCAAGCCTCGGCTACGTGCCGAACGCTTTGATATGACACCCTGTACGCTACATTTGAACCACGAATGGCCCATCAAAAACACTCCTGCGCACCCCCAAAATACTCACTTTCGCTAATACTCCTCGATTGCGCATGCGCTCCATGCGCTTGAAGTTGAGACATTACCCGACCTCTTAGGAACCACATTGGCCCACCTTGACTCATTTGATAGTGTGTCCAGTCCGTTATTCCGCATTTTCCCCCTGAAAATCCAAGTTTTACATCCACCCCTGAGCCAGTCTTCTGACCTAACTGTCCATTACTTGACCAGCCTCGGTGAGCGCTTCAAGATGAGACCTTGCACGACTCCTTAGAATCCTTATTGGTGCACCTGGTCCCACTTGACGGCGTGTCCAGTCCGTTTGTCCGTATTTTACCACTCCTAGTTTTACACCCACCTCAGCCAGTCACGTGACCGGAAGTTACCTCGCACCGGAATTAACGTTTACCCTGGAAGTGACTTGGACGTGAAATTTGACCCGAAAGTGACCTCGATCGAACGTGACGTCACTACCTCCGGATAAGTGCCCCATTTTCTCTCTGCCACCCCAGAAATGCTAAGAGATTTTCTCTTTCTATATTACTCAAGCCATTAACACATAATACGTGACTTATGTGGGATTTATTTTTTCAACAAATTATAAACCCGATCAACTCTGGAATTCGAAATGCTCAAGTAAGAAAAGTTGCACTTTACTCAAAAGCATATAGTGCTTAAAAACACCTGTAGCTGAGATATACGTTTGACACTCTAACCTGCATTGGACAAAATAACTTTTCAGAGTATTAATTTCTTTTATTAAAAGTGATAAATTCATCTTAGGAATAATGTTTTAGAGAAAATATGTAAGTGGTAAAGCTCTTTTGCAGAGAATATTTAAAATGCGCACTTTAATCAGTGCGATGACCCAATCACTCTTTTCTCTCGAGAAAAAAACGTTCCATCGTCCTTGGGTAAGTTACTGTATGTTAGCACATCAGGATAATCAAATCGAGACATAGCACCAAAAAAATATACTCGACACTAGTCAAAATGATGGACTTTCTCTGTGATTCCTTCACTAACCTTTCCCAAGATTATAGTTACGAAAAGTCTACATTAGGAGGACACTATACTTTATTCGAAGCTTGACAGCAGTAACTACCCGATACGCGAAAAGCCGTAGAAAGTACTTTCCAAACCGTGATCCCATCATGCTGGAATTCATTTGTTGTGTGTGGGAGGCCCTAATTAGTAGTTCTTATCACAGTCATATATCAGTTATGAAAATTCATACTTTCATGTGTGTGGTGACAAGTATATGCTAAACTGGAAATAGTGTCCAAGGGCGTGCATGGCTACCCATGGTGCTTGTGGTGCGAACGCACCCCCATCCCCACTTTTTTTTTGCCCGTAGATTGGAAATACGAAAATTATGTAAGATATCAAACCCCTGTTTAGCATTAAAATACGCCAAAATGCAGGAAATCGAGTGTAAAAATTCTAAAAAAGGCAGGGGCGTCGGAGCACATTTGAAAGTGGGGGGGGGGGGCGGGGGGGGGGCCGTTCTCTGATACAGAGTATTGAGACATTAGAAACGATCAATACACTGAATCGAGTAAGAAACATGGGAGGAACCCATCTGTACATATATAACAATAGTGTGATATTAAATCAGAAAATAATATATAAATAAAGAGATAAAAGAAGTCGAAAAGTAACTGACATGGCAAATCCAATGTACCGGGTATGTACCTCAGAACCTCAGAACTACAGGGGCATTACAATCTCCAGTTGCCTGGGTAAACTATTTTCTAGTATACTTAACAACCGACTTAATCAATATATTGCTGATAATAATCTAATGTCCGACAACCAATCCGGCTTTAGGAAAAATAGACGTACAGCAGACAATCACTTTATACTGAAAACTATCATAAATAAATATCTCCATAAACTCAAAAAGAGGATTTATGTATGTTTCATAGACTTCCAGAAGGCCTTCGATTGCGTATGGAGAGATGGCCTTCTGCTGAAAGTGTTACGTCTCGGCATTGGCGGCAAGTTTTATAATATTATTAAATCGATATACGACCGTAACGTTGTATCCTTACAAGTAGGAAACGATCTTACAGACCCCTTCATGTCTGAAAAGGAGTTAAACAGGGAGATAATCTGAGCCCAACAATGTTCAACCTCTTTGTTGATGATCTTAACTTTCCACCAGAAACATGTGCACCAGTAACACTGATAAATGAACAACTATCACATCTTTTCTGGGCAGATGATTTACTTATAATCTCCGAAACCCCAGAAGGACTACAGAACTGCCTTAACAAGCTACATGACTATTGTGTTAAATGGCATTTAACTGTTAATCCAAATAAATCTAGCTGCATGGTCATCCAAAAAAGGAAAACTAACATTAACACAACTTTTTATCTTGATTCAACCGAAATATCTCTGACGGAAAACTATACGTATCTTGGTTGTACTCTGAGTGCAAATGGAAATTTCTCAAACACTAAGTCCGACCTTGAAAAGAAGGGACTAAAAGCCATGTACAAACTACACAAAACGTTTGCTGGTATTAATCCACCACCTGAACTATACAACAAACTTTTCGACACTTTAATTAAACCCATTCTTCTCTATAACTCCGAAATATGGGCAACTGAACTACTAGGCAAACTGCGAAACAATGATATCAATAAATTTTTCACAAACTTAGACTCCGAACCCTTCGAAAAAGTCCACACAAAATTTTGCAAATTAAATCTTCAAGTTGGAAAAAAATCGGTGAATATTGCCTGCAAACGGGAACTTGGACGATTCCCACTTATAATAGATATCCATGCAAGCATATTGAACTACATGCTGCATCTTGAAAACAATAACGACCGGCCTATTCTTCAAGATGCTGTCCTCTGTAGCAAAGCACTAGAAAACGATGGAATTGGATGGCATAGCTATTCATCATTAATGATGCAGAAAAATAATATCAGTGCCGAGGACTTGCCACTGCAGCCCACTGAAAAACACATATCCCCAGAAGTAAAAGACAAATTGAAAACTATATACATACAATTCTATCAAGACAAACTACGCGAGTCCGAAAAATTACTTCACTACAAACATATAGAACAAACATATTCTATATCTCCTTATTTGAACTATATAAAAAATCTATAGGCAATCACTAACTAAACTTAGGATCTGCGCACATCGGCTCGAGACAGAAACCGGCAGATGTAGGAAAATAGACCGGAACAAACGATTTTGTAAACGGTGTGAGAAAACAAACAAGATCGTTGAAGACGAGTATCATTTTGTTTGTATATGCCCGAGTGGTAAAAAACTTCGAAACATTCTATATAACATCATCAACAAATCCTGTCACCTATTTGGGCAACTAACTGACCTCGAAAAATTCTATTTCCTGATTAACCTACCCACCCACCTTTCCCCAACAATAGGACAGTCTACAAGGGCGGATCCAGCGCAAATTCATAGTGGGGGTCGACTATCACAGCCCAACAGGCGAGGGTCCAGGGGCCGCCTAGGCCCCGGAAGCTCCGGGGTCCTAGATCGCCGGAGATGCGTTCTGAGCGTTTTCCCGGAAATAAAACTGATCATAACGTATGCAGATTTATGGTTCTATTTTCACGACTTTTCGCAATTATACGCACGCATCGATACTGAAAAAATCGCACCTCATGCTGGCATCCATTTGACTTTCTAGTTATATTTAAAACATATAAAAGGATGACTTTTAGTTCATGGAAGGGAAACCAATACACCTACCGATACGATTCATTCACACAAAGATAACACAAGGAAATCCTCACAGCCCAACAGGCGAGGGTCCAGGGGCCGCCTAGGCCCCGGAAGCTCCGAAGTCCCAGATCTCCGGAGATGCATTCTAAGCGTTTTCCCGGAAATAAATTCGAACACAATGTATGCAGATTTATGGTTCTAGTTTCACGTTTGTTTCGCATTTATAAGCATGCATCGATATTGAAAAAATCATACTTCATGCCTGAATCCATTTGACTTTCTACTTTCTACTTAACACACCAAAAAACGATGACCTTTACATCATGGAACATTAGAACCAATATGATACCGATTCACTTACGCAAAGCTAATATAAGCGATCCTTACAGCCTGACAGGCGAGGGTCCAGGGGTCGCCTAGGCCCCGGAAGCTCCGGGGTCCCAGGTTGCCGGAGATGCGTTTTACGCGTTTTCCAGAAGATAAATCTGAACACAATGTACCGATATGTAGATTTATGGTTCTATTTTCACGTTTGTTTCGCGTAAACACGCATCGATATTGAAGAATATGCCTGACTCCATTTGATTTCCTGGTTGAACACAAACAAAACAGGCCTATAACACACCACTACACGTGCGCTCGCGGCGATAATATCTGATTTTAGATACATATTGAAACTTCAACTTAAATAGTACACTCACGAATTACATGGCCATGGATAGATGATGGTCTGTTCAATACACATATAGATACTCTATTACATAATCCACATTCATTTAATTTGCATATCATTTCAAGACATTATTTCTACGTGGAATCCCAGTGTTCGCTGATCTCTCTCTCAATTTTTTTTTGTTGAGATTTCATGGGGGGGGTCCGGACCCCCTGCCCCCCGTAGATCCGCCCTTGGTCTATGTACGAAATGCTTCTGGAGAGATCAACACAGCTCACAATATCTCCTGCCACTAGGACTGCCTCAACCTCCACCTAATTTATAAATTGGAATGAACTGGCTTTCCTGACTGGGGTGATTATGTCCTGTCACAATATAACCTTTATTATGTAAATGTAATATTTTATCTTAGCTTTAACATTTTCTGTATGTATTCATGTATAGAAATAAAGAATTGAATTGATAGTACTATATAGATAGGCAGCTCATTTTATAATTAGCATCACATAAATAGATAGTGAATCAGAAAAAATATGTTTATAGAAAAGCGAGTGGTCACCTTCACTTCTCAGAGAAACCCCCTGCTTCAGTGATATATTTGGATAAATCAAGAAGTTGTTTATAATACATTTTTTTAACATTAAAAACACTCCTCATAAACGTATGGATTTAGGGGAGATAACTCAAACTTGGTTTGGAAATTTTGGAAGTCTTCTTACACTGGAGGTAAAAAGCAGTCATTCCACGTGTTGAAACCGAAAGTTGTGCAGTTGTGTCTTGAGTCAGTCGTGATAAGTAATGAAATTCGTGTTGTAATCGGGGCATTTGGAGAGAATGGAAGAAGACGGAGATCTCACGATCAACTTGAACACAGAAGACGAACGGAAGGGCTTGCCAAGGCAGAAAATTATCGGAAATAGAGTACACAATGTTTTTGCTCTTGTTGACTGTTGTTGTTGTTTAGCCCTTGTTGGCGTGACCAGGGGCAGGGGTATTGATCGATCGAACACCGCCCGCCGTCTACTTTCTCAAGCATAAGAGAACAAACAGCATTTTGGGAATATAGCACCATGTGATTTTTTCTTGTAGCACCAGTGTAAAATACCCATGGATTTACAGATAAACAACAACAACAACAACATAGATGGAGAAAACCATCTATGAATTGATGTGATATCTGACGGTCGTAATTCATGGATGGAGCTCCAACAGGTTGGGGAAAATACCTTGATCGAGGTATTATACCTTGATCGGGGTATTATACCTTGATCGAGGTATTAGCCTATACCTCGATTGGGGTATAGGGCTATGTCAACTTTAGTTTTTATATATTTATGGAAAATGTGGACATTCACACACATGCCGGACTGCATGAATCTTTCAACAGCATCCATTGCTTCATTATTCCATGATTTTCACGGCAACGTATTGCTTCGTTTTATGCGACTAATCATTCAAATTAGCCACCTCAATATTTCAAAAATGAAACATGGCTTCAAATGACATATACGGTGAAATTTATTCTGTAAATGAAAAGGGTGGCATACTTCCATATCAAGGTCATGCGCAAATTGCAGGATTTGAGAGGCAATGCCTAGTTAATAAATCAAGTTTAACTGACAAATACATAATCTAAACTGCTAGCATGTGCACATAAAAAACAGACCTCTGCTCTGGGTATTATGACCCTGCCATGTGTATGCATGCTAGGAGATGGTGCATTGCATCAAACAATTTAATCAAATTTATTCATCAGTCAGTGCATCTACATTCATGCAACATGGATATGACTTTGAGATGGAAGTATGCCATCACACGCCATTTTCATTTACATAATAAATTTCACAGAATATGTCATTTGAAGCCATGTTTCATTTTTGAAATATTAGACATGGTTCGCACACTACCTTGAAAATCTTGAATTGCCTTGAAAATGACAATTTAAAATTCAAGGCCTTGAAATGCCTTGAAAAATGGGAAATCGGGTCATGTACCTTGAAAAGGCCTTGAAAACGGGAATTCTTAGCTGTTGTTATCAATTCTGTAAAGCTGAGAGTTGTGAATGAATGTTGAATCGCCCTTTGTCATCCGTTAGCAAAAATAAGCCCCGATTATGACCGTAAGATTATTTTCTCAATGGTTGTCACACTGTGTAAAGGGAGACTATCCACGGTATGCAGGTTCTCCTTGGAAATCAGAAACCTCACTTGAAGTATGCTCTCGTAAGTGAGCGGAGGGTTCCCGACTGTTTAAATCTCGATCATCGCTTCTGCGCAGTGAATATATATAATGTCACCTGATCACGTGGGCCCGCTACATCGCGAACTTTCAGATTTCCATTGAGTTTTCATGCCGAATGAATATTTTTCGGGTTTCCGACGGGTCCAGCAGAACGAAGTGGCTTTTGGCGGTTTTTGAAAATTGTTTCGTTTTTGACATTGAAGGGATCTGCTAAATTCAAATTGTGGAAATGGTGTGCCGTTTCAATACAGATTGGCTAAAGGGTGACAAGTATAAGGACTGGCTTTGCCAGCATGCAGATAAATGCAAAGCTGTGTGTGCTGTGTGTAAGAAAGATATTGACGTCGGCAAAATGGGCGAGTCAGCCTTGACTTCCCACATGCGTGGCAAAACACATATCAGCGGTATGGAAAATTTAAGACGGATCACGAGGATCAGTAGTCCAATTACGGACTACAAGGCTCAGAGAACGCCACATGGGTGATGGTGTGTAAATAAATAAGCTATCCACAAGACATCATGTACATTTTACAGGCACGGCGGAGCCGTGGGGGCTACGGGGGCTGAAGCCCCCCCCAATAATTTGGCCAACTTTTCTAAAATTCATATGATGTCAACGCAAAAATACTTCAATGAATACGTATTTTCGAAATGAATAGTAAAATGAATTTTCTGTGTCGCATATCTATCGCACAACTAAAACTATTTACAACTGTCCAGCATTATTGGGACAGCCAAATCTCTAGTTTTTATCACCGACATCATTTTTTCACAAAATCATAAAGAAAGAATTCAAGAAGACAATATAAGGTGATGAAAAGAAAAGCAGATTCTTCATATTTATTTTGTCAATCACATGAAAACATTCATCAACATGCTCTTTACAGTTCGCAGTCTTAGGTGACTAGTACCTTCACCTAATTGTGCTATGATACCGGGACGGTGGAGCAGGAGGGACCATTACTTTCAGCAAAAACAGAAAAAACACACACACACACACATACACACAAGAAACAAAAAATTAGACAGAGAAAGACAAAGAACCGATAGAGTGACGCGAAAACACCTATATCTGTATTGAAATCAGATTTTAATTTCCGATAAGTTGTAACCATGATAGGCATCGTTGCTTACTCACATGATTTAGGCTACAAGTTGTGCTCGTAAATGCTGCTCTGGTACACGTTTTAATAACCAGTCAATTATGACTGCATGATTACTCCAAAAATCGACCAAATATTCGCCCCAGATTCTCGTTGTTGATGACTTCCTTCGCTACATGTATATCAACCAAGTTGTGTCCGTATTTCATCACATTGGTTGATATAGCGAATGAATTCGTCAACAATGAGAATCGGTTCTTTCCTATGGACATACACGAGCATATGCAGTGGACCGAGGTAAGTTTTCAGCCTACGTACCGGCAGCGCAGAAGTTGAACGTTCGCTGGCGGCAGTGGAATTTTCAATACACATGAATCACAAGGAGACAAAAGGCTCCCCAACAAGTAGAAAAATCTCTGTGCCAGTGACATGATCGAAGCTTAACGAACCTTTGGATTGAATATATATATGGATTGATATATATTTAAATTATCTATTCTTCCGACCGTCATTTTGCTTGACGCTGAATATTTTTTAAAAAGTTGGGGAAACAGGCAACACAAATGGAGTTTACACGGGCGAGGATTTCTTGCTTTATTGCTCGGAAATACGCTAGAATGCCTCTCCGGCCATCTAAGACCCCTGGAGCTTCCGGGGCCTACGCGGCCCCTGGACCCTCGCCTAGTTGTGCTGTGATAGTAGCCCCCCCAATCATGAATCGCTTCCGCCGTGCCTGTTTTAATGTGACAGAAACATCAGTCTATCACACATCTTGAACACAAGTGTCATATTTGACATTTAATAGGCAGCGTATCGTCAATGCATGACAATGTTATGTATGAACAATAATATCTCCGCAAGACATTAGTAAAAGTCTATGTATCATTGGATACTGGTTGTGGAAAAAGGTAAGAAAAATTTGTCTGTATTCCTTTATTACATAAAAAGTGTATACCTTGAAAACGGGAATTATTACCTTGAAAAGACCTTGAAAAGGCCTTGAAAACTGGGGCCTCCAAGGTGTACGAACCCTGATTAGAGTGGCTAATTTGATTGATTAGTCGCATAAAACGAAGCAATAAGTTGCTGTGAAAATCGTGGAACAATGAAGCCATAGATGTTGTTGAAAGATCCATACAGTCCAAGGTATGTGTGGATGTCCACATTTTCCATAAATTGACAAAAACTGAAGTTGACATAGCCCTATACCCCAATCGAGGTATAGGCCTATACCTCGATCGAGGTATAATACCCCGATAAAGGTATAATACCTCGATCAAGGTATTTTCCCCAACCTGATAAATCCACACACACCCAACGTTTTCTTCCATCCAGGTCTGTTTACCTGAATGATTTCGCGCCGTGAGGTCAACGAGCTTGTGTACACGATACATTTAAATGAGGTCACGTGACTCTCTTTCGGGCCCCCAAGTCATCGTCGCACTACCACAACAGCGCTAGCTCTGCAAACACCCGACCACATATTGTGGTAGTGCAACGATGACTTGGGGGTCCGAAAGAGAGTCACGTGACCTCATTTAAATGTATCGTGTACGCATGCAGTGTTCTCATTTCAAGCTGGTAGCCGCCGGAGCTTCGCGCTATTTGTTCTATTATCGCCGGGTAATTTATAAATAAACTTTAATAAAGTAATGTACATAATTTCACTGACGCCCTAAGGAACGAAGGAATCTGAAATTGGATGTCAACGGACAACAAATGCAGCAAAAAAACGCTCAATCTTTCTGCCGTAACGACATGTCACAATGAGAACCGAAAGGATAAAGTTACGTCCACTAATTTACCTGCAAATCCAAATTCCCACGTAAACAGCGGTATGTGTGGATTTATGCTGTTAAATCAATTATATTCCCCCGAAGACCCAAATAAACGGTAGTGATCGATAGGATATGGATTTGAGAAAACAGTAAGTTACTAAACTCAGTTGTTCACGCCATATTTTTAGCGTAAATAACCCCCCTCGCCAGACGAGGGGGATCGGATTTTTACTCGGTGTTTACATATGACTTGGAGCTCCATCCATGAATTACGACCATCAGATATCACATCAATTCATGGATGGTTTTCTCCATCTAGACCAGGGGATACTCACGCCATTGCGTTGGAGAAACCAAGCTATAGCGCGCGAGCAACAACAACATTTAATTTCATGTAATTCGACAGAAATAGATATTCAAAACATACCTTATACCATCAACTTCGATACTGTACACACACAAACTCCTCATGAAGGCATAGAGGGTAGGAAAAAATAAGTGACAAACATAACGTCTTCCCTGCTCAACTCCGTGAGCACGTGTTGTTTTGCGGAAGCCCGAGACTCTCGCCGAGGGGTTTACCAAAAATGCAAACCGCACACGTGTTCGGCAAGACACGCGCGTCAATTGCCAAGAACATGTACGCTCTAATGAGGGCAATCGATTCCGGTATGTCCGAATTGATTTAGTTTAAACTCTAGACACCGGAAAGGAATATTTCCAAGAGTGCGTGTGTGTCAAAAGCATGTTATGGGACTTGAAGCGTACATGTTCTTGGCAATTGACGAGCCTGTCTTGCCGAACACGTGTGCGGTTTGCATTTTTGGTAAACCCCTCGGCGAGAGTCTCGGGCTCCCGCAAAACAACACGTGCTCACGGAGTTGAGCACGGAAGATGTTATGTTTGTCCCGAGAAACAACAAGAACCCTGAGTCACTTATTTTTTCCTACCCTCTATGCCTTTGTGAGGAGTTTGTGTGTGTACAGTATTGAAGTTGATGGTATAAGGTACATTTTAAATATCTATTTCTGTCAAATTACATGAAATTGAATGTTGTTGTTGCTCACGCGCTATAGCTTGGTTTCTCCAACGCAATGGCGTGAGCATCCCCTGGTCATGCCAACAAGGGCTAGTGGTTGTTGTTCTATAGTGTTCATCAGTACACTTTTATGTGGTGCGTTTAGCCTTCGGGCAAAAAACGAGCAATAAACCATCTTATCTTATCTTATCTCAGTTCACAACAACATTTTTAGCCCACCATCACCAGATGGTGGGCTGTTCAAATCACTTTTCGTCCATCCGTCCGTAAACAATTCTTGTTACCGCGATTTCTCAGTAACTACTGCATGGATCTTTTTCAAATTTGGTACACAGGTTCCCCTTGGGGTCGAGTTGTGCTAGAAACCTTTTCTGGTCCGATTCGAAAATCCAATATGGCCACCAGGCAGCCATCTTGGATTTCCCCATGAAAACCTTGTTACCGCGATTTCTCAGGAACTACAGCATGGATCTTTTTCAAATTTGGTACACAGATTCCCCTTGGGGTCTAGTTGTGCAACAAACCTTTTCTGGTCCGATTCGAAAATCCAATATGGCCACCAGGCAGCCATCTTGGATTTCCCCATGAAACCTTGTTACCGCGATTTCTCAGGAACTATTGCATGGATCTTTTTCAAATTTGGTACACAGGTTCCCCTTGGAGTCTAGTTGTGCAAGAACCCTTTTCTGGTCCGATTCGAAAATCCAATATGGCCACCAGGCAGCCATCTTGGATTTCCCCATGAAACCTTGTTACGCGATTTCTCAGGAACTACTTCATGGATCTTTTCAAATTTGGTACACAGGTTCCCCTTGGGGTCTAGTTGTGCAAGAAACCTTTTCTGGTCCGATTCGAAAATCCAATATGGCCACCAGGCAGCCATCTTGGATTTCCCCATGAAACCTTGTTATCGCGATTTCTCAGGAACTACTGCATGGATCTTTCTCAAATTTGGTACACAGGTTCCCCTTGGGGTCTAGTTGTGCAAGAAACCCTTTTCTGGTCCGATTCGAAAATCCAATATGGCCACCAGGCAGCCATCTTGGATTTCCCCATGAAAACTTGTTATCGCGATTTCTCAGGAACTACTGCATGGATCTTTCTCAAATCTGGTACACAGGTTCCACATGGGGTCTAGTTGAGCAAGATACCTTTTTTGGTCCGATTCGAAGATCCAATATGGCCACCAGGCAGCCATTTTGGATTTCCCCATGAAACCTTGTTACCGCGATTTCTCAGGAACTACTGCATGGATCTTTTTCAAATTTGGTACACAGGTTCCCCTTGGGGTCTAGTTGTGCAAGAAACCTTTTCTGGTCCGATTCGAAAATCCAATATGGCCACCAGGCAGCCATCTTGGATTTCCCCATGAAACCTTGTTATCGCGTTTTCTCAGGAACTTCTCATGGATCTTTCTCAAATCTGGTACACAGGTCCCACATGGGGTCTAGTTGAGCAAGATACCTTTTCGGGTACGATTCGAAAATCCAATATGGCCACCAGGCAGCCATCTTCGATTTCCCCATGAAACCTTGTTATGGCGATTTCTCAGGAACTACTGCATGGATCTTTCTCAAATTTGGTACACAGGTTCCCCTTTGGGGTCTAGTTGTGCAAGATGCCTTTTCTGGTCCGATTCGAAAATCCAATATGGCCACCAGGCAGCCATCTTGGATTTCCCCATGAAACTTTTTTATCGTCATTTCTCAGGAAGTACTGCATGGATCTTTCTCAAATTTGGTACACAGGTTCACCTTAAAATCTAGTCATGCAAGATACCTTTTTCGGTTCAAATTGAAAATCCGATATGGCCATCAGACATGTCAGATGGACAACTTTGATTTCCCCATGAAACTTTATCGTGATTTCTCAGGAAGTACTGCCTGGATCTTTCTCAAATTTGGTAGACAGGTTGCCGTTGTGGTCCAGTTGTGCAACATACCTTTTTTGGTCCGATTCCAACATCCAATATGTCCATCAGGCGGCCATCTTGGATTTCCCCATGAAACTTTGTTATTGCGATTTCTCAGGAACTACTGCATGGATCCTTATCAAATTTGGTACACAGGTTCCCCTTGTCGCCTAGTTGTGCAAGACATCTTTTCTGGTCCGATTCAAAAATCCAATATGGCCACCAGGCGCCCATCTTGGATTTCCCAATGAAACTTTAATTGTTATCGTGATTTCTCAAGAAGTACTGCATGGATCTTCCTCAAATTTGGTACACAGATTCCCCTTGTGGCCCAGTTGTGCAAGATACCTTTTTTGGTCCGATTCGAAAATCCACTATGGCTGCCAGGTGGCCATTTTGAATTTCCCCTTGAAACATTGTTATAGTGAATTCTCAGGAAATATTTCATGGATCTTTCTGAAATTTGGTACACGGGTCCCACATGGGGCCTAGTTGTGCAAGATACCTTTTTTGGTCCGATTCGAAAATCCAATTAATACGGTATTCCTGAGTTGTGACCTTGCATCACAAGAGTCTGCGGATCAAACGGTGGGGCATATTCTATATATTGACTATAGAGAATATCCATATCTTCACCTTCCATATCAAGGAGTTCAAATAATTCGGAATTAAAATGTATTTCAAATTTTAAATCAGATTTCTTTAGTCCATGCAGTTGCAAGTGAACTGCCCCACCCTTTCGTCTGGCGGCAGGTCAGCTACATGAAGGGACGTCACTCTTGTGACACAATGTCACTACTCGACAACTTTAAACTACTGCATGTTTCGATCCAAGAGAAATAATCAGGATTCAGACACTTTCAAATTCGAAGTTTCAATATTACTGCGCGGACCGGATCCCTTCAGTATTAAGTATTGTACCATCTTACAATTTTCAAACTAGTCCAGTAAACAGAACCGAATTAGCATTCGTTCCTAATTATAAAATCTTAAGTATGCCAAAGTGTCAATGAGATTTTTCTTCGCTTCCAGTACCCAGTGATGACACGTGCAAAAAAATAAATAAAATAAAAATACTACAAAACGAAGACGAAGGATCCTCCGTACATGGACATTCACTTTCAGACTAACTTTGCTCATTTCTCTTGTACAATAACAACCGACATAAGTACAGTTTCTAGAAATCTTGAAACTCCTGAAACTTAGAAAGATTATATCTTGGTGTTTTCCAGTGTCCTGTTTTCGATCTTTTTCGCTTAGATTCGAAATTCTGTAAACAAAATTACAACTCCATCGTCTTAGTAATAATGGACAAAAAGATCCTCTTGTCATCAGCTTACAATTATCGGACAATGGTGGGCGCCAAGATCCTTCAGGATCTCTCGTTACATGTTCTTATTTATGTGATAACAAGTAAATAAAGGTACTCACATATAGAGGGAAGCCAGGGGAGCATGATATAATTTACAATTCATTCGTGAGGGGGAATAGTGGGTAATTCCACACCAAATCAACTAAACAATCACATTCATGAGCATCACCAATTTTCTTGAAATTTGGCATCATGTTTAGACTATATGAAAAGCCTTTTACCCCAAATATCAAATATCAAATATAGGTCACTGAAATTCGACGTAACATCCATCACCTGTCATTTTCAACCAGTCAATTGTCTTCGTAATTATGGCTCATAGAAAGTTGATTCTCGCATCAAGGAAATTCAATTAAAGATGTTCTCCAATTAACAGTAGGGCCCTCGGTAGCTAAATAATATATAGCCCTCACGAGTATGAGGGCTATAGATCGGCCCCAGTCACCTCCAGCGAGGGTTTTAGATAATTTTATAACGAATCACCCACCTCTGAAACTGCCGTACATCTAATCTCTATCCCCTCCTGCGCACTATTTCAAAATCTTGCGCACTATTGTGAGGCATTGTAAGGCACTTCGCCCATGATCGCTAGCATCACACCCCTAAACCAGCTCATAGGATAGAGCCCTGCTAGTGCATATGTGAAAGCTTTTCAGTTATTTGCCGATGGACAGTGGTTCTCTCTAGGTACCGGTACTTCGGCTTCCTCCATTCATACTGGCTGGGACTATATGAGTGAAATAACCTCGAGTGTGACATTAAACCAAGTCCACCCCCCCCAATTAACAATACAGAAAAAGTTCCACTGTGGAACCTTCTGTGCTTATTTACGATGGTTCCTTCATTCCCTTCCAGTTTTCATGATTATCACGATGTTCAAATAATTAATCAACAGTCTGTTGCTTATCTTTTGGCTGCCTTTTGGGTCTGACTGGCGACAGATGATACAGCCCAGGGGTTGAAATTTACAAACAAATGTACCTGTCATTGGTGACAGGTAGGAAAAATGTCTACCTATCTTGTCAGACAGAGACACCTGAACAAATTAGTGGTGACTTATCACTTATGATATAAATGACTGATGTTCATCCAACAGACACCTATTATTGCTATACAGACTAAGTATAGAAAGACTATTTTGTGCAAAAAAATATTTTTAGCCTTGGATAGCTTTTGAAAGTGACAATATTGCTAAAATATGTGCATTGACAATGTCTCCCCATCACCAAATATAATTTGCCCGGGGTGAAACTTTAAAGAATATGAGGTGATTTCAATTTGAGGATACATGTATTTTTGTGAGCAGTACATGTATATATTATTTCTACCGGTCTTCTGTAAAATTGACCTGTTGGGGACAGGTGGACATGTGAGCATTTGAACCCTTGAAACCCAGGCATTAATCTGTTGATATTAAAGCTAGAACTGATAGATTAAATCTTCTTGTATATTTTCTAGGGCCAGAGAATCCGAGCCAGGAGAGCAGTGAAATCACATAAGTTTAGAAATGATCCTGTATCGACCAGTGAAACAGAAGAAGAGATTCCTGCACATCTCATTGAATCGAATGTTTTGCGTCACGGTGACGAGAAGTCTTCGCACAGCCAGAAACCTCGAGCTGGGCCAGTCATCTCTTCTCTCTTCAACAGAAACCCAGTAATACCTCATATGCCAAAGTGAGTTTTGATACAAAAAGAACACTTCATAACATGTTGACTGCAGAATATGAGTATTAGGCCACTGTTAATTATATGTTTGTTTCTCATAACCTTGCTTGTAAAAATACACATGCTGAGTGCGATAATTACTAAATATTAACTTGCAAACGAATTGTATACAAATATGAAGAAAATGAGCAAGTTTTATGAAAATGTAAATCCCTCATGGATTTTAATTATTTGCCCTCAAAATATGGATGAGGGCTGATTACAGGAAACGAACCATTAAATATCAGCGGCCTTAGTCATAACAGCTCTACTGATTCCAGTTGTCAAGCCATGCATTAGTTTGTACTTGTAGCAGTTGTACCACTCTTCCTTTACCCCTCATGCTTTTGGGGAAAACTCATGCTAAGAAATAAGTCCCCGAACTCAGTAAATCTTTAACAATTACCATATTTTTTTCATTAACAATTGTCTCATTATTAGGGTGAGACAATGTGTCCGGCCTAAATTAAAAAGGTGTTTGTTTGGGGTAACCCGACCGACCCAACAATATCCCTGCGACTCAAAAGTTTTTGAGAAATATTTTTTTGTAATTTTTTGGCTCCCCCAAATCTGTCGAAGAAAATCAAATGTTTACAGTTAGAAAACTCGTGGGAACAGCCATGCTAATTTCCTGGGCTGAGTGGCAATCGGGAGCCCTCAAAATTTTTAACAGCAAAGTCACACGAGGGTTCCCGACAGCAGACCGCATGGTTAAAAATGGCGGCCCAGTGGTGTTGCGTTTTTGTCAGGAAAAAGAACCGTAAACGGCCACTGTGCTGAATAAATGAGAAAGGATTAATATTCAACTAAGGTTGCCAATTGGGTGAACTCTTTAAGCATGTTTGCTGTATGGTATAGTTATCGAGGATAAATATTTGTCTCTTTGCTGATCGATGTACAACCATCGCGGAAGGAGGAATGAAAAGAACAGCAGTGGCCGGTTGAAGTGATAACAGGTGATCTGTGATAACATTGTTTTCGTAAATATATTATTTATCATCCGTTGTCGATTTCTTACCGAGTTACGTTGAGAGAAGTCGTACCTATTGGCTATAATCCCCAGAAATATGGAGGAAAGAGAGGTAGCTGTCTATGCAAAGACAGCAACGTGGAGACAACGTTATGTCGAACAACAACAACAACTCAACGAAAAGTTATGCTTCTCAGTTGTTCTTGAGGCATCCTTGCCATGATATTTTGGGATAAATTTCTGCTGCATTATAGGGCATACATGTATATATTTAGCAGTTAAATCAAAATGCAGTACCCTTTTTGTCATTAACTGCGAGGAATATCTGATTCATAAATTATTAATTTTTGGAACTATTGCCGGTCTCGCATGGCGATGGAACGGGATCTCGGCAATATATGTTCTCAGAGAAGTGAAATTCCCCACAGTATCTATACTTAATTTGTGCATTTTTATTCTGAAATTTGAAGAAAATCTGTTCAGAACCAAAGAAAATCTTCAATACCTTGCATGTTATTTTCAAAGCAGAATGACGTTGGGCTTGCAATGTTGTACCATTGTAGGCACTATGAAAATAACACGTGATATATTGATATTAAATTTCAGAATAAAAATGCACAAATAACATATAGATACTGTGAAGAATTTCAATGCTTTGAAATAAACTGGATCTGATATTTCGCCGAAAATCCCATTTCATCATAATTTGAGACAGACAGTAAACTGATTGCCCAATAAAAAAATAAAAAATAAAATAAAATCAGTTTTCGACCGACCAACCCATTCTCAATGACCAGGGTCTGTTACCCCAAACAAACACCTTTTTAATTTATGCCTCACATACCTAAGTTGAGGTCATGGTCACTGTGATTCCAAAATCAGGAAATCACTTAAAACTCACATTTTATTGTCATTAGATACATTAGGGTGAGACAATGTGTCACAAACCAAAATTGAGGTTCAGGTAACTCACACCCCAAAGTCTAAATCGACAATTTTATGTGTCAGTAGATACATTAGGGGGAGATGTTTTGTCACATACCAAAATTGAGGTCGAGGTCAAGTCACTGTGACTCCAATATCAAGAAATAATTGAAAATCACAAATTTGTGTGTTTAGAGGATACATTGCAGGGGTGGGGGGGGGGGGGACAATTTGTTGTGCAGGCATATATTGAAGCCAATATTTAAATGCATGCTGAGAATTTGCCTCTTGTCAGTTTCTCACAGTCTCTTTGTCCATATGGCTTGGTAGCTGGCCCTGTTTTCTATGGCAAAGCAGGTGGACTGAGTACATAAACAGCCAAATTTCCAGATGTTGTTACAGTGTGTAACTGAATGGTAACTGCAAGGAAGGACACCTGAACAGTACACTCAATACAGTAACAGTCACTATCCACACAGTATCACTCAGTAAGTGATCAGTACTGATTGGATACCGTGCAGTATCACAAGAAACAGGAATGAACAGTAGTACTGCATGGTATGTGAACAGTAACCAACCTGTTACTGTGTGGTACTGTTCAGTTACCTCTTGGAACCACGCTGTTGCTAACTGACATGTACTGCTCAGTTCAGTGCAGTTCTGAACTCTGATTACCACACAGGAACTGTTCAGTTACAGCTCAGTACTTACATGCATGGTGGGCCTTTCCGTGCAGTACCTTTCAGTAGCATACTGCTCAGTACATGTCTGTGAAAAACTGACTGTGCAGGCCTGTGCTGTAATACTTTCTATGGAAACCTATTAGGGGTTACCTAAAATCTCCTATGGTAACCTGAAATAGGTCCCCTAATGGGAAAATTAAGGTAACCTACATGTATGTTCACCTAGGTATCCTGTTTGATTGACGGCATCTAATTAACGTAATCCTTTGAAAAAATTTTAAATAAACACATTATTTTATCATAAAAATCATGTCTTTACTGCTTGACTTTTATTCCCAATCTCATGTATAAGAACTTTGTATAAAGATTTGTATTAAGAGGTGAACTGCAGTCAAATAGCCTTCCGAGTTTACTGAATTACACTTTCATCTGTTATCTGTCTGTATTTAATCATTGAAAAATGCCGAAATGATGAGAGATTACAACATACGGATAACTTCTTGAAAAATGAGAAATCTACTTGAATTCTGTAGATTTATCATCCATTGATCATGATAGATTTAGATTGAAAATGTCACAAGTTATCATAAGTTTTTCGGAATTATTGACTTTTCGTTGCATAACAACAACGTGCGTGAATACCTTGTATACATCACTTGTCCACCAACAATCGGTCAATGCGTGGTTGACGAACATCTTCTGAAGCACTTTTTAGCTCCTCTGAGCCGAAGGCCCGATGGGCTAATGTCATGGCCTGATTGTCCATCGTGCGTCGTCCGTCGTGCGTAAACATCTTCTTCTCTGAAACCGCTTGGCCGATTAAGCTGAAACTTGGCATGCATGTTCCCTCCAATGAGTACGCCAGAATTTGTTCATGCGGTGTTGATATGATTTTAAATATGGCTGCCATGGCGGCCATCTCGAATTTGCCAGTGAAATCTTGTCATCATTATTTTTCGGTAACTACTTCATGGATCTTTCTCAAATTTGGTACACCGGTTCCCCTTTGGGTCTAGTTGTACAACATGTGTACTTATTTGAATATACAATATGGCCATCAGGTGGCCATCTTGGATTTCCCCATGAAACTTTGTTATCGCGATTTCTCAGGAACTGCTGCATGGATCTTTCTCAAATTTGATACACAGGTTCCCCTTGGAGTCTAGTTGTGCAAGATACCTTTTGTGGTCTGATTCAAAAATCCAATATGGCCACCAGGCAGCCATCTTGTATTTCCCGATGAAACATTGTTATTGCGATTTCTCAGGAACTACTGCATGGATCTTTGTTAAATTGGGTACACAGGTTCCCCTTGTGGTCCAGTTGTGCAAGATACCTTTTTTGGTTCATTTCGAAAATCCAATATGGCCGGATCTTGAATTTCCCATGAAACTTTGTTATCATGAAATCTCAGGAAATTACTGCATGGATCATTTAGTGTTCAGGGGGGACAACACAAGTTAGAAACTCATCTATTGCAGTTCTTTAGTAAACATTTCTTGCAGCTACTTTCGCCAGTTACAGCCAGATGAGCTACAGTGCCGTGGCACTATCTTTTTATAACATCATGGGTCTTTTGTGCCTTCGAAATCTCTTTAATTATTTTGTCTTTTGCGATTCTAAAAATTACTTTCTGTTTCGTTCTTTTGGATTATGGTACTGTCAAAGTTTCGACCACGTGCTCGACGTATATTGTTCATTTGCGAGGTACGAGTTTGCTCACGCTGCACATGCAAATTCTATTGGTCAGTTCAGTTAAAAGTCGTCCTTCGATTGGATTACTATCGCGGAAGTTGTACATGTACTCGTCTTGTTACAACAACAACATGCAGTTTTGACACGGTATGTGTTATCTCTTTTATCAGGACACCTGAATTCACTTGAACTGGAGACCTGATAATTTTTCTTAAACAAATTAAAGATTTTAACCTTTATTACTACATTTAAGCGCAAGGTGAACGATATAATACTTTAGGTAACCTGTTTTAGGTCTCCTAAAAATTTGTTTGGGCGACCGACAGGCGAACGCGTTCGACCGTTCGCCATAACAGCACAGATGATTGAGACTGTACTTGACCCTGCATCAATAATATATTTCCCTACCCAAGATTTAGTTCAAGATCTTGTTTACCCCAATGTAAGGACTAATGTATCAAATGTGTCAGGACTTTTATTTATTTTAACCACAGGGCCAATGTGAAGACAGTAAAAGAGAAAGTGTTTTCTTCTGGTTCTTTTGGTGACCTCGGGTTACACCCTTTTATGGTGAGTATTTAGGCAGTTTGTCAACCCATGGTTTAGACTACTACTGTCTGTCTCACCTTACAACATTCGGCAATATATCGGATTTCTCTCAGACATGTCAGAGCATTGAAATTTTGTACATCATCTGAACATTATTTGTGCATTTTTATCCTGAAATTTCATGAAAATCTAGCCTAAACGTGGGTCAAATTCACCAACAATAAAATTGTTGGCAACATGAATTTCGCTGACAGTTTTGCATGTTAAATTATGATGTCATAGTGGCCAGTCCCAATGTTACAAAACTACAAGCCCAGCATCATTGTTCTTTGAAAATAACATGCGCGGCATTGGAGATTTTCTTTGATTCTGAATAGATTTCTTTGAAATTTCAAATTAAAAATGCACAAATTACATATAGATACTTTGAGGAATTTCACTGCTCTGAGAAAACTATATTGCCGAAAATACTGTTATGTCGTAATGTGATACATACAGTAGGGTCTGGGTCTGCATTTTTTTGTTGAGAAAATGTAATGTTCAGGGGGCTCATTAGAAGGCAGTATCCAGCTTCCACAGACTGGGTTGAAGTACATGTAATCCCTTTATAAGCCCCCTATCAAAATTCATATCACCCCCATTTGGGGACAAAATTTGAAAGGTTGTTCTAATAAATTTAATCAGACTTTACAATCATTGAAATAATGGATTATATCCATGATTTTGAAGCATGTGTTCTACTTCCTGTTCTAATAAATTTGATCACCCCCAGATTTTATGGTAGAAATGTTCACTTCCTGTGATCAGAGGGATTACCATAGTCCCATTTTAATTTTTAGGCAAGGTAGCCTTGGTTGTTGGCTACTTTGTTTTTATAACCTCCCGCTTAAAACATTAATGAAAACCCTGAGTGTTCATCTGAAACAAATCCGTTTACACTGAAATTTCTTTCTTCTTGATCATTTTGCTACATGAATTTTAACAATTATTAAAAAAGTTCAGATCCCTATAGCTGCCCTAGCATTCTCTCATTGTAAGAGTTCTAAATTGTTGATGTAATACCCTCTGACTGCATTAAGATGAAAAATGCAATATGCATGCATCTTCAGTCTCTATAATCGACACCTGAAACGTATGATGCATCTTCATTTTATCCGGCCAATTTCTATGTTCCCACTTCGAACCTGCCTTGATTTATCTGACCCCCTTCAGTGTTCAAAATCCGAGGTGTTGATTTCACCTACGAACTAGAGACGAACCAATCAGAACGTACACGTCAATTGTGAGTAGAGTGACCTCATCTTCTATTGTGTCCTTCCTCATAATATGGTCATCCAATCAATGACGTTCTTGTGTGACCCATTTCGGATTTCAAATGTTTTCAAGGTCAGTGACATCTCGTATCTACAAGTTCTTTGAACATTGAAGGGGGCCAGCTATATCAAGGGAAGTTCGAAGTGGGAACGTAGAAATTCGCTTGATAAAATGAAGATGGTATGATGGAGAGTGCATCCAGCAGGTCCAGTATGCATGTATCTTATCAGTCCAGGTAAATCCTAAATCCTTGCAGAGGGTTTACCTGGACATTTTTGGTGATTCAAATGAGTTCTTGAGTCGATGCCTCTGTTATACAATCTCATACATTTCATCCCCCACGATGGTTTTGAATTAGCATGTTGGTATTCAAAGCCTGCAGATTTTGCTTTGAATTCCGATGTCGATTTCATCCCGACATCAAAGCACTCTGGCCCGCGATGAAATTCAAACCTGTCACATCTCATACCTCGCAGCGGATTGGCATGATCGGCTAGCTTAGCATGTTTACTGATTGGTTTGGTTTAGATGAAACACCGTGACCTATTTATATCCTGAACTAGTATGGGTAATTAACCAAGCCAGTGTATAGATCCTGACAGATTGATCGATACACTGGCTTGCGAGGATGGTATTTTATAGGGGAATGAACAAGTTAGATGCTGAACTATTTGACCAGAGCACCTGATAATCTACAGTGTCGTATTTGTCTGTGACATCCCGAAACCACTCCGCACTGTTTAGTAACAGACAATGCTGATTGGCTGACAGCCATGTACATGTAAAGCCATGTGCTTTAACCTCAATAAAATCAGTGGGTACACAACAAAATGGTTTTCTAAAAACAAGAATAATCTTGCTTTTAGTCAATAATTCTAGACACTAGATCTATATTCTAGAATTTTGTTGCATTTCTAGAAAATCTCTTGCATTTTCAGAAGACATTTGCAGAAAATGTCATAAAATATGAGCAGCCCAGAAACAAACAAAAATGTTGGGCCTAATGTTTATTGAAAATTTCTAAATCTCCAGGTTTCCAATGTGGAAGGGAAGATGGGATTAAAGCAGACAACAAGTGTTCAATGTCGGTCTATACCTGTATTACTTGAAGGGAAGGATGCTCTCATCAAATCACAGACAGGATCAGGTATGCCGTAACTCTGATCCTCGTTCTCTATATAGCTTGTTGAGTTTTATTATTCCTCATTAAGATTTTTTGAGTTCACAGTTAAGGGGATCACGGGGAAAAACAGATGTTTAGCCAGTAATCTACCTCTTTACTGTGAATACCCGTGGTATTTATCAACAGGAAAACTGCACGGGGGGAAAAAAGAAGAAAAAAAACATGGATATTTTGGGTTTAAGATTTTTCTCTACATGTTCATCAGTATCAATATTTGTTCACAATTTGGCAATAAAATAAAGAAAATGTAAATTCATATAAATGCCCGGTATGTTCGAACACTAAGAGAATTTTTTTTTTATTATTATTTGTAGTACTACCATGACATGTGAAAATGTGGCATATGTGTACATATTTATCCAATAATCGAGCTATCAAGCACATTAAATTGCAGTTTTAGTGTACAAAATTTACTACATACGAAAATTTAAAGGTGAAATGCAAAGGTTTTTAAATTCTCCGTTTTACATTTAATATAGGTTGAATAATGACAGAAATACCAGTATATCTACTCCACTTCGATTAATTTTAATTATCTTGTCTGCTAGAATCTTTTTAAAAGTTGGTACCCCCAGCCCAGCTGAATTCAGATTTGCAAAACGTCATCGCTTATCTTTCCTTGATTGTGACATCACATCAGACCAGCCGCCCGGAGACTGAACGTTACAAGTATTGACGACTGGCCAGGTGGTCTGATGTGAAGTCACAAACCAGCGTCAAAACAAGGGTAGATAAGCAATGTGGATTTCATTTCTGAAATCAGCCGGGCTTGAGCTACATGTACCTTCTTCGAAGCACTTTTCAAAAGCTACCAGGAGATAAAATACTTCAGATAAAACCAAATGAAGTAGTTAGGCTGATATTTCCATCATTAAATGGCCCATGAAGGATATAAAAAGGAAAATATGAAACCTTTGCATTTCACCTTTAATTCGATGTTGATAATTTGAAGAAAGAATCCCCATCATATGAATCCCCATTGACAAATCGAGTAAAATGTGTTTTCATTCAAATTGATCATAATTGGCACTTTGAAGAACCCATCCCCATTATCTGCAGCCATCATACGTTATTGCTCGTGAGTCAATAACTTTAAAGGGAGACAGCTCTTTCAAATTGATATGCATCACTCCTGTTTGCCCTGCGAGCCACCTTAAGTCCATACCCTGTTATTTGAAAAGAGAGTTGAAAGTGCCTCCTCCAAATTTGCCTGTAGAGAACACGAAAGGCAAGAGGGGAATGGTACATCACAAATGGTCAATTTCAAGGGGACCTAGCTGCTCATGGTGAGAGGGGGTATGTTACCTAGGCTGAAGACCTTGCCTAGCGGGTTAGGGAAAGGGTCAAAGGCACAGCATATGCAGGTTCCGCATATGCCACTTAGATCAATCTATAGGCCAAACCAGGCCAAAATACACTGAATACGTTATCTCCCTTATCATATTATTGGCGGAAGCCATCCTCCATCAACTTCTTCCGGGTGGGTGAACAGTAGCTAAAATATAGGCCATGTGCATATGAGTGAGCATCTTCTCTACCCAAGTCAACGTACATCTCTTTGCTCTGTACATTGCCTTGGCATACTTCTCTAGTAAAGTTGGAACGTGAATCCTCATTGATGAGTGGGATGCTGCATCCAATCAAAATGCGCGTTACATAGCAGTTGGTTTCCCAAGATGGCGGCCCCCACTAAGAACGAGCTGTGTCGAATGTGCGGGGAAATTCTGTCCAAAAAATAAAACAGGAGAAGCATTTTCACAGCCACTTTCGGTGTTTCTGATCAATTGAGTCAGATTTTGGGATGCGCTGCAAGGTCGAACGATAACGAATCGCCTTACGTGTGTGATCGACTTGAAATTGATGGAGAACAACTCCTGGAGGCAAACAATCTCTCATCATCCAAACTTCCACTAGGTGGCGCAGAGCAGTACATGTATTCCTCTGCCACCAGCCAAGAATATGAAGGCGCGTAGAGAGCTTTGCGATGTAGCTGACTTGGCTGGTGAAGATGATGGACGAGTGCTCCCTTGCCAGTATTTCTTCCTGACAGACATATTGGGAAATATTAAAGCTTCCCATGTGGTCATCACACATGATCTCCCTATTGGATAGCTATTAAACGTTAATATATGTAGCCAATATAAAGAAATTCCGACTTTTTTACCCCTCGGCCAACTTTGGCCTAGGGGTATTGTCGTCATCATGTACGGCTGTCCGTACGTCCGTACGTCTGTACGTCCGTACGTCCGTTACCGCGATATCTACAGAACCGTTTCATGCATGGCAACCAAACTTGTTACATCTATTTATCTTCACGTAAATCAGAAGCCTATCGAAAATGAGTCATCTCGGACAATATTTTGCAGAGTTATGCCCTTTTTTACAAATAAAAATCCATTTATGATTTGTTATTGTGATAATTTCAGAACCGTTCCATATACAACATCCTAACGTGATACAGTTGTTTCTCTTGACCTGAACTAGATGCCTATCGAAAATGAGTCGTGTCAGAAAGTATTTTGCAGTGTTATGCCCCTTGTCTAATAAAATCCACTAATTCATATGTTAAGTTTGCATATAATTTCTATATCATGTTTGTATACTATCACATTTATTTATTGATAGGATGACTGATTTATTGATTTATTCTCTTACACAATGCGAAGAATGCCTGCAAATCTGTTTTGAAAATGACACTAGATGCCTATCGAAAATGAGTCGTGTGAGAAAGTATTTTGCAGAGTTATGCCCCTTGTCTAACACAACCCACAAATTCCTATGTTAAGTTTGCATATTATTTCTATATCATGTTAGTATACTATCACATTTATTTATTGATTGGATGACTGATTTATTGATTTATTCTCTTAGACAATGCGAAGAATGCTTGCAAATCTGTTTTGAAAATGACATACATGTGCCATTTAGTATACATGTACTGTATTTATCTAGCCATGTGTACTGTTGTTTTGGTGAGACATCGATATAGCTCTTTCAATTTATTCCAGAAACAAATTAATTTAAGGGGAGGAAAACTTTTTTTTTTTTCAAAGAAACTACACTTACAATACCAGGGGTAAATATTTCTTCCTACAAGCCAATCAATTGGTAGAGACACCCTTACATTGTAATAGCTGGGGTTCAGAGCCGAGGGGTTTCGATAGCGCAGCTTCATGTTTTGTCTATGTAAGACTTAGAGGTTATAGTCTACATGTGCACATGCTGATGGGTCGGAAATTTGATGTAGTGAAATGGGATTGGGTTTGTGTGTTTTGAGTGGTGGGGGGGAGGGGGGTGTGGGAGTAGAAGACTGAAGTTGAGTTATGGACAATCCCCATTCTTCTCAACAAAAATCTCACAACTCCTTCTCCTTTCAGGTAAAACTCTGGCTTATGCCATTCCTGTGGTACAGTCGCTGCAGTCCCATACACCGAAGGTCCAGCGGAGTGACGGTCCATATGCCATCATACTTGTTCCGACAAGGGAGGTAATCCAATGTCTTCCCCTCTACATCCATATGCTACACTTTATTTCACTTGAGAATTAATAAGTATGCCTAGGAGCACCAAACTGGCTTCAGACACGCATGTGATCACAAATGTAGAGCAGAAACCTATTGAAAATCGGTGAGACTAACCTGTTTTTTTCTGGGTCACTGGATCAAAGTTTGTCCATTTGTCTCCAATAAGGGCTTCAGATGTCTCTAATTCAGGAACATCCTATATTCTGTTTCGCAGAAGGGTGGGGTCTGAATGCAAATTATAGAAAATATTGAAAATACTCATATACAGGAAAATTTGGTAGGTTTTGACTTGAATATTAAGATTAATTGATAAGAAATCTCCCTGAAAATGTCTCAACATTCATTTTCAATGCCCGAAAATTTTTAAAAACAAAAAAAAGAGTAATAAAAGTTGTTGTTTTTTTTTTCATTCTCTATTTTGTGTGCATCTCTAATTTTGGGTATGATGTTAAACATCATTTTTGGAAATAGGTTAGGATGTTCCTGCCCTGTATTCGTATATCCATCTATGTATTCTCATTACCATAGAATGAGTATATGCCCAGCACCAAAGTTAGGCCTACATCACAACATTCATGTGGTTATGGAACAGAAAGCTCTGAAAAATTAATAACATTGACCTATATTTATTTCTCAAAACAGACCTACTCATGCTATTTGCAAATAATTAAAAAAAATTTGCACCACATATACTAAATTGAAACAAAAATATACAAAACTTCTATATTCATGTCTGCTTCTTATTTCAGTTGGCCATTCAAAGTTATGACACTTTCCAGAAATTAGTTCAGGTGAGACTGATACACAAATTCCATAGTTAAGAGCTCTCTTCACAAAATGGTACAAAAAAAATCATCACCCATTTGTTGGCAACAGGGAAACGAAGGGGGATTTCGTGAAGAAAGATCTGTTAAATGAATACTTCATACTTTTATTGCTCCTGCATTCAGGGCAGATAACTAGTAGTTAACCCATGGTCTGCAGTCACATCCTTTGAAGTTTGCTGTGCATGATTTGCCAGTAACTTGCTTGCTCTACGGTGCCATTAGAGACAAGCATGGAAATCAGTGAGCGGACAAAGGGTTAAATCAGTTATTGTATTGGCTATTATCTTTATGTGTTTATAATCGACAGATCGCACACGTGCTTCCACCTACACTCAGCTGACGCCTCGTGCAGGCTTTGAGGCAGCACTGGCAAATCTTGTTGAATATAAACACATAACAACATAATGCCATACAATAACTAATACATAACAATGGACACCATACCACACTGAACACCAACTACTACCTGGCCTGTGGCAATCTTCGGGTTGTTCTATCCATTTCTACCTATCTTTATAAAGGGGAAATATGTCCCCATAAATAAACACAGGAAGAAATGGAATTGAATGATCCGAAGCTTCCATCCCCAGATTACTTAGGCAGTACATGCAGCTGGACTGCTGTGCAGTATTAGGTATGACCATTGGTATTACATTATTCTGAGAAAGTCCAATTTTCTCCTTCAGTTTGATAGATGATGACACTCGAGTTCTTAACACATAAAGGTGGTTTATTTCCTTGCAGCCATTTGTCTGGTTGGTAGCTGGCTGTATTATAGGAGGAGAGAAGAGGAAGGCAGAGAAAGCCAGGTATGTCAGATAATCTAGTAGCTTTTTAAGGCCTTAGTGAACTGAGTGTTGTTGTTGTTACAGTGTATTTTGGAAAATGCTGAAAAGCATTGCCTGAAGATAATGACATTTCAGTGTGGTGCAGTTAGTTCCTGGAAGTGAGTAAATGTTAAATACTCAGTGTACAAGCATGACACATGAAAATAAAGTGAAAAGCCTACCATTACGCTGTGTCACTTTTGATCAGTGTAAATTATACTCAATATGAAATAAGCTCCTGCAAATACAAAAATAGAAAGGTCGCCATACAAATATTGACACAGGTGATTAATTTATATCCCATCAGCATATATGCCGGATGGGATCATGTCGTCACACTGTCCGGCTGACGTGACCGCTCTAAAAGGTGAATCGTTCCAGCTAGAGTCTTCAAATTTAGTGAATGAATGAATGAATGAATGAATTATTGCCAAGAACAGTGGCGCCCTCTGAGGAGCGAGTACAGAACTATTACAATATACACCACAAGTTAATTACCGTAAACTTCTGAATAAATGTACAAGGAAACAAAAATCTTACCAAGCTGACTAGCTGTTAAGTGTTGACTAGAACTTGAATATTAAGAATAAACTCGAAGGTACTGCATTGTTGGGTGGTAAAGCACAAGCCTATTGAAATTGGGGACATTTTAGTTGATTTTTGTGGTTTCCATGGCAACATAACGAAAAATATCCATATAATGACGTGACCGCTCTAAAAGGTGAACCGTTGCAGCTGGAGACTTTAAATTTGGTATACTGCATTGTTGGGTGGTAAAGCACAAGCCTATTGAAATTGGGCGCATTTAGTTGATTTTTGTGGTTTCCATGGCAACATAGCGAAAAATATCCACATTACGACTTGAATGCTCTTAAAGCCGAACCGTTGCAGCTGGAGACTTCAAATTTGGTATACAGCATTGTTGCATGGTAAAGCACAAGCCTATTGAAATTGGGGACATTTTGTTGATTTTTGTGGTTTCCATGGCAACATAACGAAAAATATCCACATGACGACGTGAACGTTTTAAAAGACGAATCGTTGCAGCTAGAGACTTTAAATTTGGTATACAGCAATGTTGGGTGGTAAAGCACAAGGCTATTGAAATTGGGTAAATTTGGGTGTTTTTGCTGTTTCCATGGCAACATAATGGAAAATATCCACAGAATGAGGTTAATGCTTTAGAAACAGAACCATTGCAGCTGGACTCTTCAAATTTAGTAGCATTATTGTACGCTTGGTGTTTTTGCAGTTTCCATGGCAACAAATGGAAAATATCCACAGAATGACGTTAATGCTTTAGAAACCAAACCATTTCAGCTACACACTTCAAATTTGGTAGCATATTGTGTGGTAAATCACAAGCCTATTGAAATTGGGTACATTTGTGACGATTTTTGGGTCTGTGTAAAAGGGTGCCTGGACAAAAGCCCCACGAACAATTCAGTCTTACAAGGAGATGGTTTGATCTGAACACCAATGTTTGACAAACATCCTCCCCCCACCCCCTCCCCCCCTAGTTTCACAAGATTTAGAAAGTCGGAAATTGGGAAAATTTTCTAAATTTCTAGCTGGGGTATTCTCTCCCGGTCCCAGTCCTCAAATCGATCATTCTGTTTTAATATTGAATATAATTATTTTAATATCTTATGCTGGGAGGTGATTACCTCCCCTTGACATATGCAAGTAAATGCACTTGAATTTGCTTATTTCGTCCATGTCACTTGTGGCAGTGTGCCGCGCTGACATCTCTTAGCTGTGAACTGGTCGAACTTCACTTTACTTGAATAAAACGCTCCGACAGTGTTCGGTTTGTTCTTTTCTGTGCAAGGGAAAGTAATGTTGTAGTGACCGAGTTCTCCGGCCGGGAGTTGAACCACCGACCCCTGGCCTACAAGGCCAGTGCCGTACCAACTGAGCTAAAGGGAAATTCCCACTAGCTACACGCTAGTACAGGCACTGGGTGAACTCACTTCCTACCACACTCCTCTCCATCACGAAGAACCACCATCCTCTTTCCCTATTAACTTTGGGGCTAGCCTAACAAGCTTCCCCATTCCCTCCCTCGTACCACCCATCCTTCCCAGCAACTCAACTCGACAATCAGATCATCAACCACTTTCCACACTTCCTCATCTCGACAATCTGACCATCGACCCAACCCACTCCCATTCCCGCGAGGATCCTATCGGCGATGCCAATGTTGTAGTGACCGAGTTCTCCGGCCGGGAGTTGAACCACCGACCCCGGCCTACAAGGCCAGCGCCGTACCAACTGAGCGCCGTGCCAACTGAAAGGGAAATTCCCGCTAGCTACACGCTAGTACAGGCACTGGGTGAACTCACTTCCTACCACAGTAAGCTTGCTCAACAGTGAAACTTTGCACAGTAGCTAAACTTTCACACTGCAATTTTATTTCAAAATATCAAGAAAAATCCACCAGGTAGTTTTCCGTGAATAGCAAAAACAAAAACCAGATAGGCAATTTGCAGGTTAAATTTTGATGTCCCGGCGCGAAGCCTGCATGTTATAAAACTCAGACGGGCCAACATCATAATGACAATGACGTCCGAATTTAACCTGTAAATTGCCTGTCTGAGTTTTGGTTACTATTCACGGAGAACTGCGGGGAGGATTTTCTTGATATTTGTAAATAAAATTGCACTCTGAGAGTTTAGCTACTGTGCAAAGTTTCACTGTTGAGCAAGCATATTTTTCCGAAATATGGATGATGACGTCCGAATTTAACTTGTAAATTGCCTGTCTGAGTTTTGTTTTACTATTCACGGAGAACTGCACCTGGACCTATCGTACTATGCCTTTAACATTTTACATTAACCAACTTGACTTGAGAACGATACTAGTCCCTGTATCGAAACGTCGTCCTGAATAAACTAGAAGTTGTTATCCATAAGCAATTTGTTTATTTATTAACCAACAATACATGTCAACATTTCCTTACACATAATTGAGAGCCACTTTAATGCTCCTCTTATCAGAGCAGGTGGTTGGTGGGTGCCCGCCACTTTTATATCTACATGTAGTTGTCTCTAGCCAACTTTCCATACAAATAAACATGACTGTTTTTCCCCCAACTACTTCTGTTTCCCTTTACTGAATGCCCTTCATCTGTCTATACCGGAGATTTATATTGCTCATGTGAAAGGGACAGCAAGTTCACCCTAGGCTGATGGGATAAAGTGTGGCCGTGGCCTCTAGTTAACCATACAGTTGCCAATGAATTTTAAACAATTTTACAAACTTTATTTGTTAATTGATACTTGGAGATAAATTTGGAAAATTATTCAAATTTTGTGGTCAAGTGTATCGTTAGAAATTAATTGCCTATGTCAATAATTGTATGGTAACCTTTATATTTCTGTATTTTCCAGCACACACAAAAATCCTATTCTTTATTGTGCATGTTTATTGGAAATTCACTATGACAGTTTCTCCATCTCATTTCAGACTGAGGAAAGGTATCAACATACTTGTAGCCACACCGGGACGTCTCTTAGACCACATTGAACATACAAATTGTTTGAACTTCTCGTGTGTCAGGTGGCTCATCCTGGATGAAGCAGACAGGTATTTTTGAGAGATCTCGGTCCTTTCAAGATAAAATTGAATATTATTATTGGTTCAGTAGAAAGTTGACAAAAAGCCTAACCTGAAGAGTACACGCCCTGACTTGCATTAAGCTTCCCATCAGGGCGTGAATCACTGCCAATCAAAAGATCTTCATCAGGAAGTTTGTTGGTGATTAGGAGCTTGTTCCTTCAATCTCGTGCTTATCGACGCTTATCGGGGTATGGTGCTTGTCCTCAAGGATAATGTATTTGCGTCATATGAATGTCATCCATATGACATCATGAAATGCTTGTTGCACATGCTCAGCCTCTATCTGAGGTGTTTTTAACTTTGATTGGGCTGCCTGACAGGCCAACCGTTAAGGAAACTATAGTAGAAGGAATTGAAGGCTCTGAAGAAGTAGTGGAGGAGCGTAACAAATTCAAGAACCCTAGCTCATTAAGCTTAACAAAAGCCAAAAATAGACACCTGGAAAAGCCTACTTCAGTGATGTAAAGGTAACGTTTTTGCCAGAATGACATTTTTCATGTATTTAGCAAAAAATGTCTGTTTTCAAGTGATTTTCTGTCTTTCAGGAGAAAACAATAACCCAGTGAATGATTTATCTCTGTAATTCCCAGAGCCAATGACAGGACCGCTGTCTTCAAAATAGCATTCATTGAGCCATCTAGGGGAGAAAACTGTCGTAGAGAAATGATCATGAATGTATGTTCGACAGGTTTTTCTCCCTGATTTGAAATAATAAAACTGTATTTGACTTTGGCCTACTCATCTTATATTTTATACATACCAGGCACTTGTACATATATTTATACATTATCAGATTATGTTGCACTTCAATTCACATACTGAATGGGGTGAGTGAGTCAGGGTTTACCATCGCGCTATTTCGGTCATCCATATAGCGATGATATAACTAACTACGATATGATTAGCTGGACATGTGTGACTATCCATGTGCAGTCATCATGTAAAGAAAATTAATCTTCCCCTTGTGGCAACAGACATTGTACATATACAAAACACTTGCTTATAGAAATAGACAAACTTCTGAGCTGTACTCCACGTAAACATATTTAATGCACAAGCTTTCGACTCTCGTGCCAGAGCCTTTATCAAGTGATCTGTTGAATTTCATAAAATTGCCAGCAAATATACAGATTGTCCAATTGTTTATCCGTTTCAATGGAAGATTGAATGTTATATAGAAATTATGTCGCCATGCTTCAAGACTAAACTCCATGGGAATAAGAAAAAAATTTAAACCACTGTGGTGTATATCTCTATATAACATTCAATCTTTCATGGAAACGGATAAACATTTGGACAATCTGTATATTTACTGGCAATTTTATGAAATCCAACAGATCACTTGATAAAGGCTCCGGCATGGTCGAAAGCTTGTGCAGTAAATATGTTTACGTGGAGTACAGTTCAGAAGTTTGTCTATTTCTATAATCAACGAACCCACGTAGGAGTCTAAAACAGTATAAAACACTTGCTGCTCACCCACTTGGGGCCTTCACATATTGACCACTAGTTGTACTCTGTATACTTAAATTTAGCTCAGATCACTGTTTTCTATATTACCAGGCTACTAGACATGGGCTATGAGAAAGCTGTGGCCAAGATTGTCAATGCTATGAACAAGCGGCAACAGCAGGATAGACAAACTGTGATGTTATCGGCGACACTTTCAGATGGTGAGACTTGAGACTTGTGCTTGTAATTATGTCTGTCTGTCTGTAAAGACCATACATTATATACTGTTCAGTGCAGGTACCATATACGTCTGAGCTTGTCACCCTTATTTAATCATTTTACAATTATTATTTCGGCAGATTCCACAAGCTCGACATATTTAACAATCTGAGCCTAAATGGCACAATGGACTAGTTCATTAAAATGAAATCTAGGAGTCTTTCATGTTAAAGTGGTGGATTAGTGATCTTGGCAATTGACCTTTTTACTACAGTATTGGTACACGACACATCGCTTCTCCACTAATGCATCAACTCACAAATTGGTGATTTCCATTGGTTTCTGATTGTTTTGTCCCCAGTGACCTTGACCTTTCGACCTCAATAGGTTTAGTGTTTGCCATAAAGCATGAGGTATTCCTGAAGTTCGTTCACAATCCACATCCTTGGAGTGGAGTAATAGAAAATTTGTTTTCAATAATATCTGTTTGGAGAAGACACTGTGACATTGACCTTTGATTTATTTGACCTTCGATAATTTCCAGCCCCGTGGGACTTCCGGGGATAGACCTGGGATGTCATTGTGCACACCGCAGGTCATGATAAGAATAAGCCTCAGCTCCTCAGAGAGCTTGTCGTAAGAGGCGAATGACCGAGGCACCCCAGGAGTTCCCGGGTGTGAAAAGGAATAGTACCCCACCTGTGTGGTTCCCGGGTGTGAAAAAGAATAGGACCCAACATCGTGATATGACTGAAATGTAGTTGAAAGCGATGTTAAATCATATTCACTCACTCATTCAATAATTTCCATACCTGGGTTATCATCTCTTACCAATGTATCACTTCAAAGAAAAAATGAATTTTGGTGAGTTCCTTATTTTAGACAACAGTGACCTTGACTTTTGACCTACTGACCTCAAGTTTGGTACACATCATCTGCATGACCACATATATATCCTGATCAAATTTGAAAGAAATTGGTCAATTTCTTGAAAGGTTAAAAGCATGATAGTATTATTTGTCTGAATATTAAAGGCAATACTATCTAAAATGTATAGCTGAGATTAAAATTATTCTAGGGTTTTAATGCTGTGAATGGCTACTTAATTGCTTTTGCATGATTGTCTCGATCTTTCGTGGAAAATTCTGCTTCTAAATAGATATTTCCCGGCAATGTAAACTTCGAACCAGTGACAAATCACTGGCTCGGGTGAGGATTAACAGGCCCACCGCTCTACCAACTGATCTACCGAGCACAGCTTGGTAGCAGCTCGCTTGGTCGATCCTATATGCATTTTCAATGCAAGGGACACCTGTCACTATAATACATTTTACATGTATAATATTTGAAGATTTCCAGTGTTTCGACTGTATCTGCAATCAACTTCAGGGAAATAATTTACATCTTATCAATGGAAATTTTATGACACTGTTAACTTCGAACCACAGTGAAAAAAAGCTTTGCTCTGTAGCTCACTTGATAAGAACGGTGGGATTGGTTCCCTACTTCGTGAGTTCAGTCCTCGCCCGAGCTAGTGATTTTTCACTGGTTCGAAGTTTCTACTTATAAGATATAAATTATTTCCCTGAAGATGATTGTAGATAGATTTTGGCCAGTGCCTGTACTATGTTCAACTATTCGAAGTAGTTTTACGTAGAACCTTGTGCTCAGATATATTTCTTGTATTTCAAAATCAACAGGTGTAGAAAGGTTAGCTGGGATAACCTTGAACTCCCCTGAAAGAATATCCGTTACAGAGGGTGACGGAAAGCAGAATTCAGAGTCCAGTAACACTCAAAATAAACGACTTTCTGATGCAAAAGACAATGCAGAAAAATCTTTCATCGGAGAGAGTGGCATTAAAGAGACTTTCACCGTACCAGAGAAACTGAAACAACACTATGTTATCGTTCCTTGTAAATTAAGATTGGTGACGTTAGCAGCATTTATTTTATCTAAAATCAAGGTAAGAAACCCCACATTCCTGTCAAGGTTTTTATCAGCATTGAGAAGTCATTCTCTTGGCTTTAGATTGTGTACTCCTACTATAAGATAACACCCTCTGATTGCTTTGAGTGATTTCTGGGCCTGCCTGCTTCAGCCCATCAATTTTATCCTTTACTAAGTTGAGTGGTGTGGCCCCCAGATATCACAGCTGAACAGGATGCTGTAACGAGGGCTCCTTTTATAGAGCACTTAGCTTTAGCTGCGTAAAGCTCAATATAGGAATAGAATCTAAATGATATTTGTGTCCTTATCCAGAAAAAGTCAGTTTTCTGAAATTACAAATTTTGTTCCTGTCCACAGCCTCCCGGCCTCACTCTTTGTCTCATGAAATAAGCCTCGCCAACTCATTCAACCCTCAAATATTTTGGCTGCTTACATCATGCATCCACTACCATCAGGAGTATATCCCCACGCCCCAGGTACCAAGCCCCACCCTCTGTCTTCTAAACTAAACTTCACCCAACCCCCTACCCTCATATATTCTGGGAGCTTGCATCATGCTACACAAACCCACCCACCAACCTATAGGGAACATGTCTCCTCCCCGAAGCTCTGAGCCCACCTTCTATATCTGAAACTAAGCCTCTTTCGACCTGATACTCTCGTATATTCTGGGAGCTTACATCATGCTACACTCATTTGTCCCATCCACTACTCTCAGGGAACAGTTACTTGCCGACGGGTGGTGGTTCTCTCCAGGTACTCTGCTTCCTTCACCTCTAAAACTGGCTGTCACCATAGGAGTGAAATAACCTTGAGTGTGACATTAATCCGAACTCCCCCCCCCCCACACACACACACACTCAGGGAACATGTCTCCAAGCACCAAGCTCCACCATCTGTCTCCAAACTCCAAAAGTAAGCCTCGCCCGACACCAGACCCTCTTATATTCCGGGAGCTAACACCATGCTACATTTATTGAACCCATCCATTACCCTCAGGAGCATGTCTTCTCACCCAGGCACCGAACCCCACCCTCTTTTGCATTCCAAAGTTCTAGTCTGATTGAATTTTGTGCTGGAATATATTGAAGCCAAACCATCACACATACAGTATGATATTGTCTTCTTCATTCCAGTATAGTCCCACAGGCAGCAAGATGATCATATTTCTGTCCACTCAAGATACAGTCGAGTTCCACTATCAAATGTTTAATAGCACACTCAACCCTAAAACTGCTCCAACCACCTTGGACAGCTACCTCAACAGTGATGCAAATGAGTCATCAGGAGATAACGATGATGACGAAAAGATCCCGTTCTTCAAACTACATGGTGAAATGCAACAGAAGGTATATTAGACCACACTTTCAGACTTTACATCCCTATTTATTGTATTTCTGAAACATCACTCGACTCGTCCAATCAAGTTGATGTTCTGTGACTACGCAGTAACATGATATAATTTCTGATTTTCGCTATCATTTTCAATTGCCCACTGTCGACCCCTTAATCCACAATCAGGCTTCAATTTAAGGAGTGCTGATGCTGATGGTAACCTCTCAACAGGTTACCATGAATTCTACACTGGTAACCTGTGGGAACCCATTGCATAATTATTAACCTAATGTCATATTATTAGTCAAAATTATGGGGACCTGAAAATATGTTACCACTATTTTTCATATGGCAACCTCCAGGCAACCTGAAAACAGGTTACCACCTTAAATTGAGGCCTGACAATGTTAGAATTTATAAACCTTGTATATCTACACTATAAAAGGAGCCATTCACCTGTGCCTGCATCTGTCTGTGGCACTGTCGTCAAATGATTGTTACATTATGTCACAGTATGATGTTATAAATCTGAAAACTTATGGACTTGTCAATTTGCCCGAAAGATGTTTTCAAGTGTCAACAACATGAACAAGAGACGACGACATCTGTTGTGACAAAAAAAAATGAATAAATAAATAAAAAATCTTTTTATCTTATTTACTTTGTTAAACCTTGCAATCTGTAAAAAAAATAAAAATACATTGTAATTCTGATCATATATTATATCTATTTAATTTGACTGATGTCTTCATTTTCCATTGTAGGAGAGGACCAAAGTTTATCAAGAATTTTCTCATTGTTCAGCCGGTGTCCTGTTCTGTACTGTAAGCCTAAACTTATCAATTTCTCAATGAATGACTAATATTAGAAGCCTTAATTCATGTACATATCCATCTCGGCATGGGTTCGAGCCCAGCTGGTGCATGTGTGAAAGTTTGTCAGTTACTTGCCGATGGGCGGTGGTTCGCTCCGGGTACTCCGGCTTCCTCCACCATTCAAACTGACTGTCACCACATGAGTGAAACAAACTTGAGTGTGACATTAAACGAAAATTCACCCCCCACCACTCATCTTTCTTGGCTTTGTATTGACAATATTATAATAATACTACAAACTCAGACCTCCACATAAATACTATTTTATTGATGTACGATAAACTCTCTAATAGTTTGCACATATTAAAAGTCAATTCCAGAAATATTCTGTAAATGTTCAGCTCTGATTCTTCAGAACTGTGCACAAATGGACTACAGTATACATGATGTTGGCAAAAGAAAATATCCATCAGTCTAATTGTGCAATTTAATTGAGTATAAGTAGCTCGTCTGAATTCGTTTGAATTATTGGAGAGATTACCACACAGCATGTACAGCCTATTGTTTTGATAAAAATGTAAAAATTCACATAATTATTTCTTCATACGTACGTGGAGAAGAGTGTTTATTCCTACGAAGTAAGCTACAGATTGCAAATTGTCCGGTAGTGAGTCAGTCCATCCGAATACTTTCGTTGGCAAAATAAGGAGAACCGTTGACATTAGAACCTTGATTTTTGGCATGAAGGTGCATTAGGGGACTGTTACCAACAAGTTCTGAGCTGACCTACTTTTGATGAAAATTTCTGGTTATTTATGATAAAAATCTCTGGTGATTCTGACTTGGGCCGTGCCCATCTTAATATAGGCAGGATTTCAACTGGGGGTGGGGGGTTCCAAGAGTTCAGTTCGCGTCGGAGTCCTAATTCTGTGACATTAGTCACTTTGCTCATGTGGTAATAATGATTACATATTCTAAACTGTATGTATGTTTGTCAATCCATCCTATTCATTGATTAGGCTAGTTTTGAAATCATAGATGCATACTAGTTAGCCTTTTCACACTCGGGAAATATTAAAAAAAAATCGGTGACCATACTGGAAAGTCCTGGAAAACTAGTCAAAATCTTTGAAATTCTTGGACAATCGCATTGGTCAACTTGATCAGACAGCTTTCAATGAATTTGCAAAAGTAAATCAATTAGTCAAATGTCGCTTTCATTCAAAAATTATTTGTAGTAAATTTTTTTTTGTAAATCAAAATGTTAGATGTGGCCATCTACCTACTGTATATGTGTGTTTTTCCGCAAGATCAGTCCATGCATAAATTGTGTAATAAATTTATGGAAAGATCCAATTGGGCACAAAGTTGATATACGTACATGTAGCTATACATATTAGTGTCCGTCGTTGAGTCCTGGAAAGCAAGATTTTTGTCCTGGGAAATTCCTGGAAACAGCTGAAATTTGATCCTCTGGGAGGCTGTGATTAAATGAATTTGAACTTGCATGCTTTTTCACACAGACCAAATATATTCATCATTTCTGGAAAACGGATGCAGTAACTTAGTACAATTTGGAACAAACCAGCAATGTTCTTAGAGTTACTTTTAGAGTCAGCCTGTTTCTTTCAAATAAAACCAACTCTTGACTCAGTGTTGTAGAACATTATTTTGGGCATGCTGGGGGAGAAATGAGTGAAAATGAAAAATGTAAAATGTGTTGTGGACAACAAAAGTGATTGATGCAGTGCTATAAAACAGGTGTGGTGGTGTCTGTGAAGACAGAAATTTTATTCAGGCCATCACTGAAATTTGAACTCGGCTATCGAAACTGATTAAACACTTCAGGTCGCACACATTCTCACTGCATGCCGAGTCACCGAATCGGTTCCTCCTGAGTGGGTGGTTGTGTGGGCACGGGTTCCTGTTGCTTCATTGCATTTTGCTGAGAAGCAACCTGGCAACAGAAACTTGATAATGTGATGTCTAGCACTGTAATATCACTTGTCTTTTTTGTCTGTGTCTTGTGTGCTGTCCTCAGTGTTTTATAGGGTGGATGGAGGGTGTCTGGTTCCATGCTGCTTCGAAGATTTCTTCTTTGAAGTAGCAGAAACGCAACTTGGCTGGGTGGTGCTTAGTTGGTTCGTCACGATATAGCTGAAGTATTGTTGAAAGCGACATTAAATTCTATTCAGTCGCCCTGATTGTTCTGATTGTGTGTCGAAGGCTAAAGAATAGCTAAAGTCAAAGGTCACGGATAGGAAAAGGGAGACAACTTTGTCAACATCACAGCAGACGGCATGAGCACATTGCAGCCACAGCTGTTCTTATCAATAATAGCTGCAGTTGATAGTCACAATGCCTTATATTGATCTTCATCAGGTACAGGTACATCAAGTACCATATAAATTGGCGTCCTGATGCTCCTCTCCAGTTATTTTCTGGAAGCCAGTTCTTTCTCCTCTTCCACGCTTGTTGCTCGCACATACCATTTGCTCGCTCTCAGGCTAAATAAAATATATTTCTAGTTTCAAAGACACCTCTGCATCATTTTTTTTAGTGTGCATCAACCAGATTTATCACCCACAGCAAAAACAAACAAGTTTTTAGACTTTTTCCTTTTTATTTTACAATTTCTTATATTCATTTTTACACATTTCTCAAAATTTTTGGCAAAAATATTGCATCAGTTCTTGAGTCCAAGAGTTGTTTGATCTTTTTATTCATTCTATTTGAAAGAAATAGTATTGTGAAAGGCTGAAATTTTTCAAGTAACTCAAATATCATTTAATTCTTGGGTTCATGCAAATTGTATAAACTACTGCATCGGTTTGCCAGAAAAGATGGTTATATTTGGTCTGTGCGAAAGAAAAAAAAGTTAAAAGATCGCGATTTAAAAAAAAATGCATGTGAAGCAAGAGAGAAATCTTATTCAGCCTGAAACATGAGACCTGATGTCTACAATATCATCTTCTCTGTTTAGGATGTAGCTGCCAGAGGACTTGATTTGCCAAATGTACGATGGATTGTCCAGTACAGCTCACCAGGGGGCGCTACCGAGTACATCCACCGTGTTGGTCGAACAGCTCGGGCAGGAACCCAGGGCCACTCACTCCTTTTCCTCATGCCAGATGAAGTGAATTACATCAAGACGCTCAATAGTCAAAATATCAGGTACTGAAATATCAGAATTATTAGGCATCTGCCTTGGAAATAAAGGTAGATTACTCCGAGATACTGTATTGTGGTGTGGCGCAATCTACTGGAATATTTCACTCCAATCAATCTCGATGAGATTTTATCAGAATAAATCCCAAGCTTTGTTTAGAAATAAGAACAAATAGGGGATTGTAATCACCCCCTCCTCCAATTTGACTGACCTTGACCTGTTTTATCAAGGTCAAATTCTAGTTATCGAAATATCTCGGGATCATGACTTGACTCTCTAAATTTTTGTCTCTTAACTTTTTGGTTTCTGCAGTCAAAGGTGTGCATGGGTGTCGATTGAAGCTCACAAGACTCTTGTTTACTTTGATTTTTTCCCACACAGTTTGAGTGAATTATCCATGATGGACATTTTGAAAACTATGGAGTTGTATGTCAGAGATTTGCCAAAGAACTGGAACAGTAAGGTTAGCATACAAAACATTAACTTTGTGCTTGATAATTACCGGTGGTTGTCAGAGGCAACTGAAAATAGACCAATCAGAAACTATAAAGAATCCCGACATATCTTTCAGCTGATTGGTTGATTTGAATTGTGAAAGAAACTGTAAGACATTCAACCAATCACAATCTCATGCATCATCATGATCATGGCATATCATCCATGATATCTCATCCAATGGATCGTGATATCTCATCCCATGAATCATGGAATATCATCCAATGGATCATGGAATGTCATCCAAAGGATCATGGAATATCATCAAAAGGATCATGGAATATCATCAAAAGGATCATGGGATATCATCCAAAGGATCATGGAATATCATCAAAAGGATCATGGAATATCATCAAAAGGATCATGGAATATCATCCAAAGGATCATGGAATATCATCAAAAGGATCATGGGATATCATCCAAAGGATCATGGAATATCATCAAAAGGATCATGGAATATCATCCAAAGGATCATGGAATATCATCAAAAGGATCATGGGATATCATCCAAAGGATCATGGAATATCATCAAAAGGATCATGGAATATCATCAAAAGGATCATGGGATATCATCCAAAGGGTCATGAGATATCATCCAAAGGATCATCCAATCATCCGAAGGAGACTGTTTGATTGTTGGGTTATTCTCAATTGTAGGTCATCAACAGGAAATGAGACAATATGTTCTTATTTTTTCTCCACCTTTCAAGCCCAATTGCTATGAGTTTCTTTTTATTGGAGCTTGTCCTATCAGGAATTTATTTTTTGCAGTTTAAGAATTATATGATTATCATGTCAGCAGCACATTGAACTTCATCTGATCAGTTGAGTACATTTTAATATGTTCTATCTTATATGCTGTATACCATGTTGTTGTTTCAGAGAGATATGCCTCATGGTTATGAGGAGGCCGCGACATTCGTGCAGCTTAGAATGGAGGACCAGGTTCAGACAGACCGAGCGATGTTACAGCTGTCCAGAAAAGGTGTGTTTACATGTATATACGAGTGTAATTTTGTTATGCGAACGAAAATAAAAAGGAATATTTCACAGAATGCCTCTCTTCAAATGTGTGGCACTACCTGGGGGTCAATTTATAATTTTTTGCCGGATAATAACTTTTGAAAACATGAACAGAATTCATCCAAATTTGCTATGTGGGTACGTTGCCTCAAGATCTTGCTTGGTATTGTTTTCCATGCCTATCCACATATAGGTGGTGCTAATTGTGTACCTGCAGTCAAGTTAAAATTTCATTTCCAGACAATTACTTCTGGAAAACTGAATGGATTCTTTCCAAATTAGTTATGTGGGTACCTTGCTTCAAGAACATTGGAATTGTTTTTCATACCGGAGCGCCAAATCAAGATTTCCTTTCAGAAGAAATTGTGTATGTGGGTACCTTAATTGTTACAGGATCTTGCTTGAGATTTCTTTCCACTAACTTTAGGGAATCTTCTAGTTTATGTTAGTTATACAATCATTTGACTATTCTGCAGCATACCAGTCTTACGTGAGAGGTTATGCCACATATCCCGCTCATCTCAAGTCTATATTCCATGTTAAAAATCTACACCTGGGGCACGTAGCCAAGAGTTTTGCCCTCAGAGAAGCCCCAAAAGATGTTGGTGTGGGATTCTCCAAATTCATGGCTGCTGCAGGACCCAAACGAAAGAAACCAAACAAAATGTGAGTGTAGAATATTGTCACCTCCACCTCTGCTATCCTCCTCTTGGATCAACCATCTCTGTCATTCTCGCTTCCCCAGAGGTACAAGCCTTAGAAATACAGCACCGGGTCAGGCCTTGCTTTTCATCCATTTTCAGGGTTATCATTTGGATACCCTTAATCACTGTAGATGGGTATACATGCGGATATCGGTACTAAGGTCATGAGATCTTGACTGGAAATGGATTGCTATCCTACCTCGACCATGTATGTGGAAAATTGGCAGTTGGCCAGACGGAACTGATTACCTGGTGCTCACTAAAACGATATCGTGGACTGTAAGGCGGTTCTCCGATACAGTTCCAATATAGAAATGGGTGTTTACCATGTTTACAATGGGAGGGTTTTGTGCAGCTTTTTGAGCTAGTCTCATTGCCATTAGGGTTGAGAAAGTGGCCCATGTTCATGATGGTTATCGCACACTGCTCTGTTCAAGGGACAACCAATCAGAAGCTGTTTCTCCTTTGTATCTACTGACACCAAAAAAATAATAGATTTTTGGTGTCACAATGACCTTGATCTTTGAGCTTGACCTCAATTTTGGTATGTGACACATGGTCACCCCCCTAATGTATCTAAAAAAATAAATAGATTTTTAATGATTTCTTGTTTTGAGGCCATGGTGACCTTACTTTTAATATATGATCCATCAAACTGTGTGTAATGTTGTTTCTAAACTGATACATATGTAACTCACAACATCCTTTTTTGCTTGAAGGTCTTTCCGCGATGAGGATGCGGACGCTACGGGTCCACCGAGGAAAAAACAGAAGTTACTGATGTCCGAGTTTGGGAGTGGCAGTAAAAGCCGAGATAGTAGAAAGCCATTTTCGGGTCCTGGTGTCAGAAAACGTAAAAAGAAGAAATAATCCAAATGCTCATCTCAATCTTTAATTATCCGACCGCCTGGATATAGAATCGCTGTCTGTCCATGTGTGTGTGTGTTGTATTTTTTTTAGCAAGTAATTTGAAAACTATTGATTCAGTTCACTCCAAATTTCGAATGTAAAGATATAATAGTTGTAGGCCTATCAATTTCTTCAAGTTCCAAGGAAATTGTAATAAATTTCTACATTTGATCAAGAAAATGCATATTTATTATATGCTGTGATAACCCTTTTAAAACAAGATTCAGGAAAGTTCTTTGTGTACAGAAATTTTACACCATACAGCAAAGGGCAAGATATTTATAGTATGGCTTCTCATCTCAATATGGGTATAGCATGTGTTTATGTATGGCACGAGTGTTAGTGTCAGAAAAGTTCATGGTGCCTTTGTGTATTGGGTTTTGTTACCTTGGAGCTGCTGCCTTTGTGTATTGGGTTGTAACCTCTGCCATGTTACATTTGTGTATTGGGTTGTCCATCACAGAAAAAAAATTGTTATTCTTTATTTATTCACAAAATACATTGAAGAGATAAAATGTTAGGTAACAAAGCACAAACCATCAATATAATCACCACTGGCATGAATTCATGTTTTCCATAATATGTATATACATGTAAAGTGTTAATATAAAAGAATAAAAATTGACATTGAAAAAGTTGGTCTAATATCAGCTATACTTGTTCAGACTTCATTTTATTGGATGGATTAAGCTAGATGTAAGTTATAATAGTTGTGGCAGATCAACCGTCATTAATAAGGAGGGTTTAGATGGAGCCAAGAATTCTCGAGAAAGCTCCTGTCACGATGCTGAAGTGCTGTCGCATTCTCTGCAAGCTCGAAATTTACCAGAGGTGATACAGGCTTGTGGTGTGACAAAGGTGAAGGGGAGATGTTTATCTGTTGAAGGTTTTCAGTCACCGCCTCTAGTAACAGGAGAGTAAACCGAGTTACCCAGGTTGGAGTGTTTGTCGCCATATATCGTGTATGATGGTTATTCCGGCCTTTACCAAAGTAGACGTAGTGGTCGAGGTTGAAATGAAATCCAGGGTTGCTGTGTCCTATGAACCAGAGAGCATTCAGGTTTCTGTCAATGACATATTTGTGGCGAGAGAAGATGACAGAAGATTACTGGCGAGTTCATCGAAGAAAGTGACGTCACAGTCTCGTAGAATGAATGAGAGAGCGTTTTGCATTTCTAGATGAGACAGTGTACGACCTGTCTCTTGGTGTAATACTACCGAATTTATCAAGGGACGATTGCAGGAATGGCTGCAGAAATGTTGAAGCGAAATGTTGCAGCTTTCTCTATTAAGAGATCTGATGACTTACGGTTTTGTGATCTGAATTCTCATGGGATAATCTTAACAGATGGCAAACCAATCTGTTTGCCACGGCAGAGAATAGTACCAAACGTGATAAGAGGAGGTTAGATCAAGGCATAATCCAAAGGTCCGAGTCGGTCAGCCCATATGCCATTGTGCTGTTTTGAATCACGAGGAAACGCAATGGCTCACTCAGAGTTTGTATCGACTATCGCCGGTTGAACAGCAGGACTCTGCAAGGTGCTTTCTCCCTTCCATGTATCGAACAGACCCTGGAAGCTCTAGGATGGGCTACCATGTTATCTTTCTTAGATCTTATGATCAGGTTACCATGGAGCCGGAATCGATTTAGAAAACTGCATTTAGAGTCCCTTGCGGGCTGTATGAGTAATTCCTCCATTTGCTCCAGGGAGTAACAAACAGCCCTAGTTCATTTCAGCGGATTATGGGGCTGATCTTTAGAGATATGAACCTAAAAGAACTGATCCTGTAACTGGATGATATCCTGGTTTTCGCGAGTTCTTTTCCAGAACATCTCAAGACACAGTGGAAAAAGTGTAACATCGACTGATCCAGCACGGTCTGAAACTGAATGGCTGGAACTATCATTTGTTTCAACTTTTGCTGCTCTACCTTATAGACACATCATTAGTAAGGAACGAGTGGCTTTGGCCCCGGGGAAGGTGGATCACATCAAAATGTGGCCTATTCCAAAGGATAACTCTTTTCTGGAACTGTTGTCATATTATAGGCGCTTTGTGCCTAAATTCGCCAGCATTACTGCTCCATTGCATACTCCTCCAACGAAAGACGGGCACTGACCTGCTTGGTGTTGGAACGAGGAAGCAGAAGTTGACGAAGGCGCATGCTTTGACTTACTGCAATTTTGGTCAGAATTTTTGCAGGAGATGGATTCCTCTCTATGGGGAATTTGTCGGATGTAGGGGTGGATTTTGCCGTGCTCAGTCGGTGCACGTCCTTGTTGATAGGGATACATGTATTTTGTATTTGGTAATAGAATTTTGGGTACCCACCAAGGTCAACAGGCAACACAGCCGTTAACTATGTCGTGGATATAGGTATATTTGGTCACTCATTTGTATGGCAGGAGTAACTTTGAATAATACCTGGCGGCACTAATCCATATGCAAGTGCCAAGTTCACGACGCCATTCTGCCAACTTCTCATCTGAGTACAGTTGCCTCCACCGCATATATAAAGCCGGAGTCGACCGAGAACCTTGCTAGTCTGAACTGACACTCCTACTGTGCACATCATATTTATGCTGTCATTGTCCCCAGCCCAAATTCGAGCTCTGTGAGCATCATATTATATCACATTCATTCGCAAGCAGTATAAATATATCTGAAAAAAATGGGTAATAAAATGAAGGATCTGACAACTCAAACACGATTTAGACATACCGTTCAGTATTTCCTCAACACAATGAAACCTGTTGGTCCCGACAACAGTTGCTACGGCATTGTATTTCAATTTACCTCACTCGACGAAGAGGGCGCACGAACGGACTGTTCTTCTTTTGATAATTTTTGAGGCTCTATACGATGCACTTCACATGCGATCTCTTTTCGATTCCCGATATGACGATACTGCTCCAGACTCACCCATGTTGCCTGTTTACTGTGGCAAGGTGACAACGCGAGAGTTGTTGCCGTTCGGGACTATTTGTGCAAACCGGAATGGCAAATTCGTAAATACGGAGTTACAAATCGAGAGCCCTGTCGGCCCGACCGGTATTTTGACCTATCCACCAGTTGTATAGAAAGGCGAAATCTCTTAGCATTCATGGTTGGGAAATCTGGCATAACGGACCTCTAACCCTTGACCTTGGGTCACTATGACAACTTGAAGGGGTCACTTCCGGTGGCTTGAAAAGTAGGACTTGGGAAATGGACGCAGATCTCGACAAATATCCGGAAAAAACGGACTTTACGTCGAGATAAACCATCTTCGGTCCACATGGGTTGTGCAGGATCTCGTATTGAAGCGTTCGTCGGGGGTACTTGTTACTGGGAGGTGAATGCAAAATGGTATTCCGGAAAAATGGATATTACAGGACATGTCACCAGGAATGGCGGACATTACACCCATTTCTTTACAAGATTTGTGGGATAGCGCGGGCGATAGGTTGCAGTCAACAGGGCATGACGAGTCTGTCTAGCCTGACAAGTTACCACCTCCTGCATGTTATCGGAGTTACAGAATTAGATGTAACAGAATGATGGGGTTAGGTACAAATGAAAGAGTCACTGAGTGAATCATGCCTAGCGCACGGCTCCAATGATGGGGAGTAAGATTCCTACACTCATACACCCAACTATATCCAGCAACTAATGTCTTATCGCCTTGATGCAATCAAATGAGAGAAAGAAGGATTAACAGCAACGAGCATTTTGCGTTTACACAGCAACAAGCATTTTGTGTATTACACATTTTATTTATCCACTATGTCATCACATGGCAACAAAACAGTGGGATCCGCGATGGGTGCGTTTACAATTTGCCTATATGCTATTGTAAGTGTATCAGAACATGTTCGCTCTTATCCGTGTGAAATTATCATCCATTCGTTCTGGTCTGTTGTTAAGCGTCTTCGGGCAGTTTAGAGTACTGTAATTCCAACATATCCTGGAACTGCTGTTTTCACAATTTGACCGCTGTAAAAAAATCCACTTCCGATGAGGACGTCATTTCAATGTCTGACATCACTTACAATCTATATTGTATCAGCGGCACCCCCAGGTGAGGACACATCCGTGAAAGGACATCATTTCGGGCGATGACATGACTTCCAGAGAGAGAGAGAGAGAGAGAATTAAGGTTTAACGTCGCATTCAGTATCAAGGGTCAATGCCCAATCGACAAAGAATGTGTCCATCTAGCCACAGAACTCAGTAGCTGCGAAAGTGACCTCTGACCTAGCGGATTTCTGGGATCGGAAACGGGATCAAGTTCATGCATGCACACAATTAATTTGCAGTGGAACTTTTCTTGAATATGGCTGCACCTTGTGAGGTTGACAATGCCACCCCACGGCACCAAGTACTATTATTCAACATAGAAATACTTTTGTATAATTTGAATGTATATTGTTCTTATGATTACAATTAACTTCATTACACAATAAAATGCAACCGAATCGCTCGATTATCAAAGGCGCTATTTCGTAAACGGCTCACTATGTAATTGCCATACGCTCCCCATGGGAGGCTCTTTGTTCGTTCTATGTGAAAGGCTAAGTGCCGCCAATACGGAAATAGCCGAACGTGATATTGAGCAGGTGTGTGCGATGACATTATGGCATTCATTGCAATAGAGCGTTAAGCCGTTACGATATAGCGTTCAGACGAGTAAAGCGGAACGACGGGTATTGAGGCGCATCACTACGTTTCGTTGATTGTCGGCAATTCCATGGGATATCACGTGATCATTTAGACCATTTGAAGCTTCTGAGCTATCTTACTAGGACGTTGGGATGCTAATACAGGTGTTTGCAGGGTATTACTGTGTTGCGTCTATAATTTAAGCAATCCTGACGTTCACCAGATGCTACGATATGATGCCACACCAGAATAATATACATGGATACGGGGAAGCCGACGCAGACAATGAAAGCATACCGGCGGACACTGACAGTCCATTGACTGTTATTGCGAACCTACCCACTGACAACTGAAAGCACGGCCACTGATATGCAAACTACCTGCCAGGGAATGAAACGCAACATTAATAGGGTGGTGGAAAACGATGCCGACCTGCTTACAAGAAGTCATATGACCCCAAGGACAAATATATACGGACTGCATATTTATAAAACCATGACAAGAACCAAAAGAGATCCCTGAGATTTTGTATCCCACCCAACCCTGAGTGAGGAAGACTAGGAATCTACCTTATTTTATCAGGTCGACAGTTACGTTACCCGAAATGCCCTCGACGAGCGCTTCAATTCGAGGTCCTGCACGGCCAAAGTGGACCCAATATTGTGCATATATGCCCATTTGCCTGGGTGTACGGTCCATTTTTCCGAAAAAAAATTTGTCCGGCTGTTTTTTAAGTCTTAGTTTTGCATCAACCCGGCAGTCAGGTAATCAGAAATGACCTCTCCAAGGTCAACCGACGGTCAAAGGTCAAGGGTCATTTTCGCTTCATTTTTCCAGCCCGATTTCCCAACCAGGAATGCTAAGAGATTTCACATTTCTATAATACTAATGGATGAGTTAAAAATGGACGAGGTGACAATCAGAACAAAAGTCCCTTTCAGTTTTTACCTCCGTCTTTGGGAATTTGCAAGTGAGTACGGGCAGGCCTGATTAGTAGACATAAAATATAACAATTCTTACTTTGGAATGAACTTTCCGAATTACAGTAATTTTGAAGTCGGTGTCAGAAAGCTAAATTCACAGCGCAGTCGAAGTGCATCATATAGAGCCTCAATAATCATGAAATAGCGAGGGAGGTAAATTGACTTTCAATGCCGGAGAAGTCCGTGACGGGATAAACAAGTGTCTTTGTTTTGAGCATGGAGCCTACTACAGACAGGTGTTCCATGTTTCGAGGAAAAACCCACCGGTATGTCTGAATCGTGTTTAAAGTCATATCCCTAATTATATTACCCAGTTTTTTCAAGATATATTTATATTGTGTGCTAATTAATGTGTTACAGAATATGATGCTCACAGTCCGAATTTGGGCTGGTGACAACAGCGACAGCATAAATATGATATGGACTGTCCGAGAGTCGGTTCAGACTGGCAAGGTCCTCGGCCGACTCCGGCTTTATATATACTCGGATGAGAAGTTGGCAGAATTGCGGCGTGAACTGCGCACTTTCATATGAATTTGTTCCGGCGGTTATTATTCAACAGGGGCTATAATCTGTGAAGATTTTTTTTTTTTTCGCTACCATTCGTGTATTAAATAAGGTCATGTCAGCTTTAAGTTCGACTCGCCGCAAAAATATGTCAATATCTGAAAATTCTGGATGATTTCTTCGGGTCGAGAGAGAATAGGGGTCGGTACGAATAACAGACCCCTTCCCAATAATGACACTTCCGGGTCAGTTAATTTATACTGAGAAAGGTTATACATAGTGTTAGAGATTTTCAACGAGTTTATATCGAGATTCCTAATTAGTTGTCCTGCTCTTGAATACGAGAAATCCAAGCTGTGAATAGAAGATTAGCTCTCTCTGGTGTCCAATGAATGGCATCGGTATGGCGTTGGATAACAGAAAGCTGTTTTTCAGTCATGAGCTGTAAAGTGTTCAAATTTGGCGGGTTTGTTCTTATTTTTTCTTGACCATTTATGCTGGTTTTGTGTGTGTTTGACCGCAGTAATTGAGAGGCTATATAACTTGAAGAGGATCATCTTTGCAAATACCTAGGGTACTTGGTGTACTGAATTCAGAGGTAATTGACACTCAAATTTATTCACCACAAATTAATCTTTAGTTATAACAAATCCATTGTTTCATTGCAGGGTATTTCTGTTCTGTTAGAATCCCATATGATTCTGCTCCTTGATCTGAACAAGTGATGGGAGTGATTTGGCTAAATTGATTCCACCTTGAACAAGACCTCATCGTCTTTACTGGTTTGAGCTGAACTCACATACGACATCTATATGTTTTGTTGATCAACACGTTGCAAGTTAACAGTTCATCACAATCTACATTAACAATTTTTCTTATATAATATATACATGTTGTGAAAGAGTGATTTCTAGCCACCATGCTTTCACGTAAAGGTAGACTTCTTAGCCACCATATAATTGCATGAAGTTCGACTTTTGATCTACCAATTTTTATATAATTTGTGCATGCTATATGATGATGTGTTTTGACAAAACTATTTCCGAAATTCTATTTCATGACCCTTTAGGGCAGTTATTGTGAACACAACTATGTGTGAGAAACAGTTGTGTAATTTCAAATTTATACAGGATAACATAGAAACTGCTTATGTAAGTGTACTGAATTATCCTTGGTTTGACGACCGTGTTTACGTAATGTGACATTTCCCTGATCCGCTTGTCTAAGCGGCACCAAAGATATCAGAATTTAGTTTCGAGTTAACTCGACCCTGTAATCTATAGGACTGTATAAAAAGAGATGACCGGAACATACAGGCAGGCCAATACCATCGGGTCTCAACAGAGGCTAATATCACCATGTCTCCGATGATAGATGTTACTATCTCCAGTTCTGAAAATAACTGTTTACAAAATGGTCTGATGTTAATGGAGTCGTGTTAGTCTGCCTGCCAAATGCCGCCGATCATTCCTAATCTAGGTGGAATGAATTTACAATAAATCGGCTTAATATTCAACAGACATGAACTCCGTTTTTGTTGTATCCTGTCTCACTTAAAGAGGCTATCAAGTCTTCGAGAAATCTCAGAAGCCGGACCTTGGAATCTATCATTGTACGGGTTTTATGGAGACCATCACCCGAGTCTGCGGACGACTTCGCGTTACAACATCTTAAGACCGCGCACAAGCCTATGTCGTCTTGAAGGCCGAAAATTCCATAATGTGAAACTGTATTAAATATTCTCAATTTTCTTCTGTTTTTTTCTAAACATTAATATGTTAAGAAACACCAGTCTCTGAAGGTTCTTCGTGTGTTTCATATTCACCGGTTAACACCTTGTAAAGTAAATATTTCAGCATCATTACAGTCTGTTTGTGAGCGTTGTTCTCAATGGATATAATCATTTTGTAGAGTGCGCCATTTCACCACTTGATTAGAATACGCGTCATGTAGAGTGTTTTTATCGCTGGAATATAGTATTCCTTAGCCATTTATACCTATTTGTCTTCATCATAATATTGAATTGAATGCTGCTGTTTTACGAGCGTATAAAGTTGTACATACAAGCATACAACGCTTACACAATCATCTGTGTTTTTAAGCGTTTGATACTAGTACACCAATCAATCGCTGCGTTAATTTTCCGAGATCATCTAGACCTACACACGTCCAGGACCTACACTTTTCTTTCATATCGAGACCTACATTCGAGCAGGAGGTACACTTTTCGTTCAAATCTAGACCTACACACGTCCAGGAGGTACACTTTTCGTTCATATGTAGGCCTACATACGTCCAGTAGGTACACTTTTCGTTCATATCTAGACCTACATTCGAGCAGGAGGTACACTTTTCGGGTCCGGTTTTTCCAACAGTTCAACAGTTTGCCGATAAACATCGGATTTCATATCACTTAACATTTGTCGGTTGAATTCTTGTTTCCCTTCCTTCTCTGATAGTAAATCGTCCCCGTGACTTATCCTATTGATAATCCTCTCTGTCAGCGCCTCTTTAGCCGTGAAACGTTTCCCGAACACAAAAATAAAATGTTCGGCGGGGCCTGATGGGATCTTGCGTCTGTAAAAATCGAAAAATTAGGAAATTGTTTACATGGATTTCAAACACAGAGCAAGACTCAATTCCTGTACTTCGCAGAACACCCCAAATCACACAATTCTAGTTCACTAGTCGGACGTTGCCCATTCGGCGTCTTCTGGATTGGGCGTCTTGTGGCTTGAAATCCATATGCATAATATGTTACAAGGCTTGGGCGTCTTATGCCTATAATCCGGGTGATAGCAGGTGGTTCCAAGTGAACGAGGAGAACAACTTGTTCGACCATTCAGTATGTATACCTACCTTACCAGCTCCATCGCCCAGTGAGGTAATCTTATACCAAGGAAAATCTCATTAAGGCAAAACCAACCTCGTTCTGTCCTCATTACTCGCAGATCGTGTGCCATGGTCAACAAAGCACCTCCGGCAAATGCGTGACCTTCAAATATGTATAGAGCATTGTTGAATATAATAATATACATGTGAGAGATCATTTCATTTCATTTGAATATAATTAATATAACGTAAGCTTATGCAAACTTAAGTGAAAATCAAAGAGGAAGCAGTTAAAACCAGGAAGTTTGCAATGCATGCTGTTTTGATAATATTTCGAGAATTGTCATTTTGTTCTTCACGTACACTTGCCGGATAAATTGATATAAAGTTGGATTGAGGATTATAAGAATTAATATATGCTCTTTAACCAACCAAAACGTGTCGCTAGGTAGCAGCATTAATCAATCTCAGTATCTTTCTAGACTAGAGCGATGGAAAACCCGAGCGTTCTTGCCGAGTTTGAAACTATGATGACCGAGGGGTCATCGCACTTCGCCCTTGAAACATTTTGGGTGAAGTCGCGATAGTGCGAAGACACGAAGCGATAAAATAAAACGCGATATTGCGAAGCGATAACGAAGATGCGAAGCGATAATAAGATGCGAAGTGATAATGAGATGCGAAGCGATAATGCAAAGTCGTGATCCCTTATCAAAATTAAAATGTTGCGGTAATATTGGGGCAATATTACGGCAATAATAATTTTGTTGCCAGAACTGGGAGAAACAGGGTTTGACATTGTCACCGCTAGCGGCAACAATTTCTGGCGACATCGCGGCAACAGTTCAATCTTTAGAATATTGCCACAACCCTTTTTCTGGCAACAATATTGCCACAACCCTTTCTTGCGGTGACAATTTCTGGTGAAATTGTGGCAATATTCTCAAACCATATCGATTTGACTGATTTCCAGTATTTGAACACAAATGGTTTTAAATAACAATTATCTTGACAATTTGACACCAATAAATTAAACTAGAATGTGGCCAACATACACTGGTCCATATAATCATAACTAATATCGAATTTACAGAATGACTATTGTTAGTCTGTGATGGAATCTAGTGCTCCCATCACCTGGGTGGCCAGCATTCCAGTTATATCCTGTGACATAAATCAGTTGTCATCAACTGGTGCTTTTGCATTGGGATCTTGGTCTGTGCTTGCTGCGATTTGTTCACATGGATCTTGCTGCGTGCTCATCGCAGTGAATTTGCTGCACAAGTGCGAGGCAGCCTCATTAGCATGCCAATAATATGTGAATGTGCTGTAAATATACATGTCAACTGCAATATTCTCATGAGTTTCTGTTCTGGTAATATTGCGGTAATATTGCCACAACATCGCGGTGATATTGCCGCAACATGATCACATTCCAGGTTATCCTGCAGTGTTGCCGAAAGTTTTCTTTCTGGCAATATTGCAGTAATATTGCCGCAACATGGTCACTGTCCAGTTTATCCTATACCGTGTTTCCGGAAGTTTTCTTTCTGGCAATATTGCCACAACATGGTCGCTTTTCATATTTAAATTAACATAGTTGCGGTAATATTGCCGAAATATTGCGGCAACATTACTGCAAGTAGTTGCCAGGAGCCTTATATTTTGGTAAGGGATATTGTGCGAATATCGCGGGATATTGCGCGATATTGAGCAATATTGCAAAGATATAACGCGATATTTCGCAATATCGCACAATATCGTGCAATATCCGGGATATTCGCGCAGTATCGTGACTTCGCTTTATCGCTTAGCGTCTTCGCATTATCCCTTCGCATCTTCGCTTCGCGTCTTCGCACTATCGCTTCGCATCTTCGCGTTATCGCTTCGCATTTTATTTTATCGCTTCGCGTCTTTGCACTATCGCTTCGCATCTTCGCATTATCGCTTCGCGTTTTATTTTATTGCTTCGCATCTTCGCGTTTTATTTTATCGCTTCGCGTCTTCGCACTATCGCGATTCGCCCAAATTGTTACAAGGGCGAGATGCGATGGCCCCTCTCAGCAATCATATGAAACAGACTTTGTGGGCTTACATACTTTGTTATTAGATAAGGGGAAAATGAGAGATACAGCTTACCATTCATAGCCGCTATTGTAATCACCGGGAAAATCAGAATTCGCTTGAATGTAAATTTCAGTAGCTTCCAGAATTCTGCATATTTTTCAGGGTGTGTCGACACCCAATCTGGGTCACTACCATTACTGTAATATTTCCCTTCGCCAGTTGTTATTAGAACCTTCACATTGGGGTTCCTGAAATCAACAAGAAAATTGAAAGAGTCAAAATTGGCTTCGAGGTACGCCGGCACAACAATTTGACCTAAATTTTATTAGGCCCATGTCACACATATCTCCCCCAAATATATCCCTTAACACAAAAAAATAGCTTTATCACGATTTCTTGATTTTTGTCTCACAGTGACCTTGATCTTTGATCTCAAGTCTGGCACGTGACACGTCGTCTCTTCCCTAAAAATTAATGTATCTACAGACAAAAAAATTCGATTTTTAACGAGTTTCTGATTTTGGGGTCACAGTGACCTTGACCTCATATTTGGTGCTCGACAAACCTTTTCCTCGTATTGTATCCACCCACATTTTTTTTATTTTCAATGATTTTCTGCTTTTTGTAACTGTGTGTAATCATAATACCGATACGTTGGTTTCTAACTGTAATAAAGCGTGAACATGAACCGTGCAAAGCACAGAGAACCCCTCGGACTTGGAGATAATTGAATAGGGCCCTGGTAGATGAAGGAACGTTTGAGGGCAACAAGCAATTGGCGACAAATTGAAAGCTTAACGTAGTGATCTGGAGAACATGCACATGCGATACAAGTCGGGTTCATCAGTATATATGGTATTCAAGAGAAAGTTCTCAAACCGAGAGGCGATCATATACATACACATCTGCATTTTATGATGCCAAAAAGACTATTATTGTCATGCCTCTATATGCATATCAGACTTATATTATATTACCAATCTGATTAAAACTCAGACTTAATAACCGCTCCTATATCTGACATGTCGCTAATTATTAGCGACATGTCAGATATAGGAGCGGTTATCAAATCTGAGTTTTAATCAGATTGATTATATTACATGCATTATTATTTAATTTCCAGCGAGAGGTTATCCCTAAATGTTGCCAATACCTGTGGTCGAATCCCCAGAAGCCCACCTTGGAATGTGCTTGAGGCACTAAACAAAGTGTTCCCCCCCCGTCTGGGCAAAATCCCCCTCCCCCAACCAAACTTTCTGCGCCATCTCCGGAACGACAAAAAATGGAGAGCTGAAACTCCGTGACTTTATAGTTTATCATATTGGGGTCATTTTGAGCCTATTTGCATAACCGCCCGAGCAGAGGATCATTGGAAAATTCAAGATCGCGTCTGCGTGGGGTACCGGAAAAGTGATGTTCTGGTCATATTTCTTCAAAATTTCTGCTTTTCCTCGATGAAAAGTTAGCAAAAACTATTTTATTTCACATCACATTAATATTTACTAATTTATCATACAGTTTTTGCGGAGAAAATGCATAAATAATTTTTTTTGGAAAATAAAAAGTTTTTGAAAATGACGTCACTGTGACGTCATCAAAGCGGTTATCTTGGATTTTTTTACATTTTCTGGTAGAGCTTGACCCAAGGGTATAGTGTGGTAAGTTTCAACCCCCTAGCTCAAGGGGTAAGGAAAATAATTAAAAGGCGGGGGGGCTACAACAGGTCCCAAAAAATCCAGGCCAGATATAGGGTTAAGCTGGCAAAAAGGTAGGCCTATAAGCATGATTGGACCAGTAAGAAAAGTAAGCACCCCCCTCCCGAACCACAAGAAAAAAACTTCTTGCATCCCCCTACCCCCCCTAATTAATATATTTCAATAATCTATGAAGTAGGCCCATAAAATGCCCCAGGTTACAACTGTAAGCGTACCGCGTACCGTATACAGATAAACGTATACTATAGGCACATACTGACCTCTCGACGCGATCCAGTTCATAATGCAGTAGTGTCAGGAATTCAATATTGAATCGGTTTTCATCTGCTTTCATGTATATCACTGCTACGCTGTCGTTCTCAACAAATTCAGTTTGTATCAGTGCCATGGTTGTCATACGCTTTGAGGAAGAGTACCAGATATCCGTTGAAGCAGTCTAGATCCAACAGTACCCGAAGTGTTGCCACCCAGTCAGAGAAGCCTGTTCGGGGGGAAAAGCCTTTGGCAGGACAGTGGCTCACTGCTGGGCTAATGACCGGTCAATGAGGCTCTGTTGGACTACCATTCACTACCAGTGGAGTGAGTAGCTGAGTGGTCAATAAAGCTCTCCCACCTACTTAGACCATGGAGCCTGGACCATATTCTCCATGCTCAGACATTTTGATTACCCACTTCTGGTAATATATAATTCAAATTAATTTGTATATATGGATTGCTGAGCATGGCAAGTTAAACGTAAAGTTTAAATTAATTTAACATTGGCTGAAAATTATTTGGCCAATCCAATTATTTATACATTGTTAATATTTTAATGCATAATTGACAATCTGAATCTATCCATACAAATGTAAATATATTTAACATAGCCTATAATCGATTGCAGTAATATATGTATGCAATACACAATGCTAATTAGCTATAAAAGCTACATATATATAAACATACTATATAATTTCATATTTCTTTTTCAATATTATTTATCATTTAAGATAATCTGTAAAAAAAAATAGGCTAGCTCAATGAGGCATTGACACAAACAAAGGTAATCTTCATTTTTTTGTGCAGATCTGCCTGAAATTGAGTTAAGCTATAATTCTATTACATTTATAATAATTTATTTTTCCTGCATGTTCAGGTCATATTTTAAAAATAATTCTTTACTACTTCCACATATTACAATGGTTTACTCATAGCTCCACATGATTTGTGAATATATTCGGCCACAGCGTTTATCGTAGTTTGCACAGTACAGCAGTCATAATAAGCTTTAATACGCCAATATTAGCATTAAGGGGGGATAATACCAGAAAAATAATTTCCAGAATTTAGACAGAGTCCCTTCATAAATTTGTAATAATAGTCCAGTCGGTCATAGTGGCTGTCTGAGAAATGGCAAAGTCAGAATATCAATTTACCATTTGAGTCTGAAATACTAAAACAAAACTTGGCAACATTTTTTGCCCATGTCAAAGAAGAATTAAATGACAAGCAATGTATTACCTTAATACCATGAAATCACATTCAGCATTCAAACTTTGATTGAAAATCAAAAATGTATAGTGTAAACTCACCAGTTGTTTGTAAATGTTCCCCGCATGCATACCTCGCCATGTGTATCTACTGATCAGGTAAACTAACCCTGCAGCAAATCCTTCCCTGAAAACAGGTTACACCACAACTTGCATGATAAGATCAGATTTATTGACGTAAAATTATACCCGCAGGGGGTTAAAAAAAACGTGAATACAAACAGTTTCAGACATATACATGTAGAAGACAGACACGGATGACGGACAATACAAAACAATATACAGGACAAATTTACATTAAAATGTGCGCAATAAGCGCTCACAAATCTATGGGACTGGCACACAGTGACCTGGGGACTGGTAGTCTTCAATGCACAGCCACGTTTAAATAGGGTATATTGTACGCAAAATAAGAAAAAAATTTAACCATCTATTAACTGGAAACAGTCGTAAACAAAATGGGCTACATATTTAGTAATTTGTGGATTAGTGCAGGATAACAGCTCCACAAACATGTCATCAGTGCACATAGATTTATCGCTTATTAGGTTCGCCAATTCAGCCATTAGTTTTGCCCGACGCTCAGAAAATTTGCAGCAGCTAAGAAGGAAGTGTTTTTCATCCATGTGTGTCAAGACAGACAGCTGCTAGCATACACATGTACATGTAGTACAGAGGTGAGACTGGTCAGTTTATTGCAGAGAAACAACCGGTCATCCAGTTTCATGTAGCTGTAAATGGAGGATGCCCATCCAGTGAATGCTAGTGGAAGTTGAAGCTGAAATAATTCCATGCATGTTCTATTCAATTCCAGACAATGGCTCGAGTCCCTGCTTCTACCTGGCATAGCATGTACATGTATAACATGGGGCAGGCTCTTTGTGGATGAATGTTTGAATCTAAGGCCCTGGCAAATCAGATAGGAAGAACATGAAATTCATTTATTAAAAGAATAAAACTGGGTAACTTCTATTATACATGATAACGTATAACAATAAATGCATATCTGATTAATTACAAATTGTTTATTTCTGTTCTATTGATATAAGCAATCACTGGTAATTCCTATTTACTCTGCAGAGGCCTTTGGTTTTAGCTGTACAGATACCATGCCATTTTTTCACCCAGAGGAACATCTATGAATTTCTGGAGAGTTACAAGGCACATTTCAAAGTTTTCAATCACTGTTGGAATGCAGGGCAGGATGTTACATTTTTATCTTCAGCATTTGTTCAAACTTTTATAATTCTTCGACATGGGCATAAAAAATGAATGGGATATGCGCTGGTATTCGCTAATTACATGGGGAAACCTACATGGGACTTTGCCATTTCTGAACCGAGAAAACTGACATTAAATGGCCGAGTATACTAACAAGTGGGAAGATAGGTCCTATTGTATTAAACAGTGACAGTCTCTTCCGACTGAAATCTGGTGCACTCTAGTAGGAAGTGTGTCTCATCATCAACACGATTACAGACCCTACAAATTCTATCCTCAACTGGAAATCCACAATATCTTCCTCTTTCAATGTGTAAATTGTGGGCACCTATTCGAAACCTGAACATTGAAGCACGCGTCTGTTAGGTATACCTATTACTGTTTTTTCAACTATTGCTATATTTAGCCCAAAGTAACCTTCGTGATATGCCTTAATAAAAACTTCGGGGCTTTACCACTTTGATTTCCCCATACATGGTCACATCCTAGGGCAGATAAAAATTTTCGCAAAAACGATAACCAGTTCTGTTGAGCACTAGACAATACGCCCGATGTCGTTCCACCTCAGTGAGCAGAGCACTGTCTGCCTGCTGCCTGGCTGTGTTAGCCTTAGCCACATATATGCAACTCAGTGTATGTACCCACCACTGAGTTGCACATCCTTACTTGGACAAACATCAGTAGCGTCGTTTTCTTCGTGGCCAAACATGACAAAATGTACAATTGACTATGGCATTCAACGGGTTGTAAACATGTCAAATATACTTCTCTCCCCCGACACAAAGTATCTGGCTCATTCCTGCAGCGCAAGTGCACGTAAATAGCACCACCTCATGTCACTATCTTCCTATCACGCTCAAATTTTGAAAATGGCCTAAGTGCAAGGAACACTGCAGTGTGCATGCACCGCTAATAACACGAACACTTTACGATATGTCGTAAAGAAGAAAGCGTCATCAGCTAGTGGGCGGGGCCTAACGCACGTGGTCAAGTTCCATCTCGGTTACCCCAGCAGCTGATGACGCTTTCTTCTTTACGACATATCGTAAAGTGTTCGTGTTATTGCATGCCACTGCAGTGTTCCACTTAGGCCATTTTCAAAATTTGAGCGTGATAGGAAGATAGTGACATCAGTTGGTGCTATTTACGTGCACTTGCGCTGCAGGAATGAGCCAGATACTTTGTGTCGGGGGAGAGAAGTATATTTGACATGTTTACAACCCGTTAAATGCCATAGTCAATTGTACATTTTGTCATGTTTGGCCACGAAGAAAACGACGCTACTGATGTTTGTCCAAGTAAGGATGTGCAACTCAGTGGTGGCTACATACACAGAGTTGCATATATGTGGCTATGTTAGCCTATGCTTTTACACACTGTCCTGAGAACGGGTTTTTTTCTTAGAAGGGCTTTTTCTCCAGCACTTCGGCCCCTTATCGGTCAGCTTTAGACTGCTTGAACGGATATCTGGTACATTTACTCTAGGCCAAAGCGTATGACAACCATGGCACTGATACAAACTGAATTTGTTGAGAACGACAGCGTAGCCGTGATACACATGAAAGAAGATGAAAACAGATTCAATATTGATTTCCTGACACTACTGCATAATGAACTGGATCGCGTCGAGAGGTTAGTATAAGTATATAGTATACATTCATCTGTAAAATATCTGTTCTTCCCACGTTCTGCACACAACAGTTTATTGAACATGCGTGAACAATGCATGCAACAATGCATGCATGTGTTCAATGACAAAGACGGCAAAGCGTGACTAACAAAATCGCGTAGAAATATAATATTCACGTCCGTTTGCCGTTTTGAGGGTTCGGGTCTTCCTTGAAAGCTTGAACATTCTACGCTATTTCCAAAGAATATTCTCCCTGGGTTATCTCAATGTTCGATTGCAGAAATATAGGACAAAGGTCACCGTGGCCTAAAAGCAGAAAATAATTTTAAACAAATGTGAGCGGATATAATACGAGGAAAAGGTGTGTCGAGTAGCAAATTTGAGGTCACGGTCACTGTGACCCCAAAATCAGAAACTCATCAAAAATCGAATTTTTTTGTCAAACTTGAGGTCAAAGATCAAGGTCACTGTCAAAAATCAAGAAATCTCGATAAATCTATTTTTGTGTTGAGGGATATATTTGGGGGAGATGTGTGACATAGGCCTAATACAATTTAGGTCAAATTGTTGTGCGGGCGTATCTTGAAACCAATTTTGACTCTTGTTATCCATTTCTTGTTGATTTCAGGAACCCCAATGTGAAGGTTCTAATAACAACTGGCGAAGGGAAATATTACAGTAATGGTGTTGACCTAGATTGGGTGTCGACACACCCTGAAAAATATGCAGAATTCGGGAAACTACTACAATTTACATTCAAGCGAATTCTGACTTTTCCAGTGATTACAATAGCGGCTATGAATGGTAAGCTGTATCTCTCATTTCCCCCTTGTCTAATAACAAAGTATGTACGCCCACAAAGTCTGTTTCATATGATGGCCGAGAGGGGCCATCGCATTTCGCCCGTGAAACATTTTGGGCGAAGTCGCGATGGTGCAAAAACGCGAGGCGATAGTGCGAAGACACGAAGCGATAAAATAAAACGCGAAGCGATCAAGCGAAGATGCGAAGCGATAGAGCGAAGACGCGAAGCGATAAAATAAACTGCGAAGCGATAACGCGAAGATGCTAAGCGATAATGCGAAGTCACGGGATATTGCACGATATTGAGCGATATTGTGAAGTATCGCGTTATATCTTTGCAATATCGCGCAATATCCCGCGATATTCGCTCAATATCGCGACTTTGCATTATCGCTTCGCATCTTCGCGTTATCGCTTCGCAATATCGCGACTTCGCACTATCACTTGGCATCTTCGCATTATCGGTTCGCGTTTTATTTTATCGCTTCGCGTCTTCGCACTATCGCTTCGCATCTCCGAGTTATCGCTTCGCGTTTTATTTCATCGCTTCGCGTCTTCTCAGTATTGCTTCACGTTATCGCTTCGCGTTATATTTTATCGCTTCGCATCTTCGCGTTATCGCTTCGCGTTTTATTTATCCCTTCGTGTCTTCGCACTATCACGACTTCACCCAAAATGTTTCAAGGGCGAAGTGCTTTGGCCCCTCGGCCATCACAGTTTCCAGACTCTGCGATAACGCTCGGGTTTTCCATCGGTCCAGTCAAGAAAGATACGGAGATTGATTAATGCTGCTAACTAGCGACACGTTTTGGTTGGTTAAAGGGCATATATTAATTCTTATAATACTCACTCCAACTTTATATCAATTTATCCTGCAAGTGTACATGAGGAACAAAAATGACAATTCGCGAAATATTAACAAAATAGCATGCATTGCAAACTTTCTGGTTTTAACTGCTTCCTCGTCGATTCTCACTCAAGTTTGTATACGTTATATTAATATTCAAATGAAATATTCTTTTTACCTATCTCTCACATGTATATTATTATTATTCAACAATATTCTATACATATTTGAAGGTCACGCATTTGCGGGAGGTGCTTTGTTGACTATGGCACACGATCTGCGAGTAATGAAGACAGAACGAGGTTGGTTTTCCCTTAATGAGATTTTCCTTGGTATACGATTACCTCCCTGGGCGATGGAGCTGGTAAGGTATGTATACATACTGAATAGTGGAACAAATTGTTCTCCTCGATCACTTGGAATCACCTGCTACCACCCGGATTATAGGCATAAGAGACCCAAGCCTTGTAACATATGCATATGACTTTCAAGCCACAAGACGCTCAATCCATAAGACGCCAAATGGGCAACGTTCGACTGATGAACTTGAATCGTGTGATTTGGGGTGTATTGAGAAGTACAGGAATTGACTCGTGCTCTGTGTTTGAAATCCATGTAAACAATTTCCTAATTCGTGGATGACTTTTTTTCTTCAATTTTTACAGATGCAAGATCCCGTCGGGCCCCGCCCCACAGTTTATTTTTGTATTCGGGAAACGTTTCACGGCTAAAGAGGCGCTGACAGAGAGGATTGTCAATAGGATAAGTTCCGGGGACGATTTACTATCAGAGTCTATCAAGCTGGGGAAGGAGGTGTTAGGGAAACAAGAATTCAACCGACAAATGTTAAGTGATATGAAATCCGATGTTTATTGGCAAACTGTTGAACTGTTGGAAAAACCGGACTCGAAAAGTATACCTTCTGCTCGTATGTAGGTCTAAATATGAACGAAAAGTGTACCTCCTGGACGTGTGTAGGTCTAGATATACGAAAAGTGTACCTCCTGGACGTATGTAGGTCTAGATATGAACGGAAAGTGTACCTCCTGGACGTATGAAGGTCTAGATATGAACGAAAAGTGTACCTCCTGGACGTATGTAGGTCTAGATATGAACGAAAAGTGTACCTCCTGGACGTATGTAGGTCTAGATATGAACGAGAAGTGTACCTTCTGGACGTATGTAGGTCTACACTCAAAATAATAATCCGTTAAAATTTAACGTATTACTATCCGTTAGGTAGTTTTAACGGATTAATCCGTTATATAAACGGAAATAGTACGTTATAGTAAGGGAATCTTCCGTTGTTGTATTGCACTGACGGACTCATCCGTTACATCAACGGAATATCCCAGTCAGCAAGTAATTGTTGGTCCCACCTGGGCAAACGTGGGCATGTCGCGGGCTGTGGGGGCATGGGCAACCCTACACTGGCCCCAAGTGGATTAAGTACTGGGAAGCCCACATTCTGAATTGGGCTGTGTAGGCATCTCCACATTAACCTAACCACACCGGGCCGTCGTGGGCATCACCGCACCAAGAGTTATCTAACTTGAATGAACCTACTCATTTGTTTTACTTTTATGAGCAGGAAATTGTAATTTTAAAATTTATCTGCATGTATAATTACGTTTGCGATTAATGAGCAATATCGGAATTATATGCCAAACATGTCCGACTCTGTCCGATCGATAGAATTTTTTTTTTTTTTTATTTCTTCCTCGACAAAGAGAAAGCACTGAATTAAAAACCACATGAGAGTTAATCAGCGCAGTCAATATCAATGCGGTTTGAGTTAAAATCATTAAACATTGGATATTACGAACGATTCCGATGATCTATATACTGAGAGGATTTTTCTCTTAACTCGGACGTTAGAGTTACGTGAAAAAGTCCACTCAATATAAACCCAGTTTGCATGGGATAAAATTTAATAAATTTCCGGTTACCAGCAAGGGCCCAGCGTTGAATCCGTTAAAAAATAAGAATCCATTACAATAACGGAATATTCCCTCGATTCCCTGGGGACGGACTTTTCCGTTAAATTTAACGGATAATAAATCCGTTGAATCCGTTAAAAAATAGTAATCCGTTACAATAACGGAATATTCCCTTGATTCCCTGGGGACGGATTTTTTCCGTTCGAGTAAACGGAATTTTATTTTGAGTGTAGATATGAACGAAAAGTATACCTCCTGGACGTATGTAGGTCTAGATATGAACGAAAAGTGTACCTCCTGGACGTATGTAGGTCTAGATATGAACGAAAAGTGTACCTCCAGGACGTATGTAGGTCTAGATATGAGCTCGGAAAAATAATGCAGCGAATGATTGGTGTACTAGTATCAAACGCTTAAAAACACAGATGATTGGGTAAGCGTCTGCTTGTTGCATGTATGTAAAGCTTCATACGCTCGTAAAACAGCAGCATTCAAGTCACTATTATGATGAAGACGGACAGGCTTAAATGGCGAAGGAATACTATATTCCAGCGATAAAAACACTGTACACGATGCGTATTCTAATCAAGTGGTGAAATGGCGCACTCTACAAAATGGTTATATCCCTTGGAAACAGCGCTCACAAACAGAGTGTAATGATGCTGAAATATTTACTTTACAAGATGTTAAGCGGTGAATATGAAACACACGAAGAACCTTCAGAGACTGATGTTTCTTAACATATTTATGTTTAGAAAAAAAAACAGAATATAATTGAGAATATTTAATACAGTTTCACATGTGTATATTATATAAGAAAAAGTGTTAATGTAAATTGTGATGAACTTGCAACGTGTTGATCAACAAAACATGGAATATACATGTCGTATGTGAGTTCAGCTCGACCAGTAAAGACGATGAAATCTTGTTCAAGGTGGAATCAATACTGCAGTTCAGTTTATTCGAATTAGCCAAATCACTCCCATCACTTGTTCAGATCAATGAGCAGAAGGAATCATGTGGGATTCTAACAGAACAGAAGCACCCTGAATAATGAAACAATGGATTTGTTAAAAATAGACTAATTTGTGGCGAATAAATTTTGTTTGTAATCGATGATTAACAAAGATGAATATAACACTAATTAAATTAATACATGTATATCATTTTACTTGCCATACCTGAGTGTCAATTATCTCTGAATTCAGTACACCAATTACCCTAGGTATTTGTATAGATCATACTCCTCAAGTTATAGGCTCTCAATTACTGCGATCAAATATACACAAAACCAGCATAAATGGGCAAGAAAAAATAACAACAAACCTGCCGAACTTGAACACTTTACATCTCACGGCTGAAACAGCTTCCTGAACAAATTCATATGTCTCGCAGTAATACTACTTACGTCCTTATCACCACCTAACCACAACAGACGAAATAGTCCCTGGAAATATATAATCATATCAACAACACGAGGTATATTACACAAAGCAGCATCGTAAACGCTCAAATTCTCATGAGGGTATATTTATAATCCATAATGAATCACATTAAAACAATATCACATAAAACAGAACATTTTTTTATAATTTTGCAAAGTAGTACTCGATCTGTTATCGATAGTTCTGCAGTCTAAGGGAAGTAACTCCTGCCATACAAATGAGTGACCAAATATACCTATCCACGACATTCGTCTCGGCTGTGTTGCTAGCTCCGGTGTAGCCTTGTTCTATACTACGTGAGAACAACGCTACGGCTGCAAACCAATGACCAGATTGAGTTGTTGGGAAAGGACCGGACGGGCAACATTTGCTGAACCCGTTAACCATAACCAATAAAATAATTGTATTACCTTTCATAAAACACTCTGTTTAAGAGTGACTATCGACATTTAGCTTTGCAAGACATCTAAACTCGGACGAGGGGGTAAAACTGTCCACATTGCGGAACGCCGATTTCGCGCCACAATACCGCGTGCCAAACACTACACGTACAACGGCGATGTGGACAGTTTTACCCCCTCGTCCGAGTTTAGACTTCTTGCAAAGCTAAAAATGGACAGTCACTCACAAACAAGGTGTTTGATGGAATGTAAGTGGACATAGAATCGAATTATTTTATTGGTTATGGTCAATTAGTTCGGCAAATATTGCCCGTACGGCACTTTCTCAACAACTCGATCTGGTGATTGGTTTTCAACCGTAGTGTTGTTCTAAAGAACAAGGCTACACCGGAGCTACTGTGTTGCCTACTGACCCTGGAGGGTAACCACAATTCTATTACCACATAATACAAAATACATGTATCCCTAATAGCAACAGGGACGTGCACCGACTGAGCACAGCAGAATCCATCTCTACATCCGACATATTCCCCATAGAGAGGCATCCATCTCCTGCACAAATTTTTGACCCAAATTGGAGTAAATCAAACATGCGCCTTCGTCAACTTGTTTCAGCGCAGACATAGCATCATCTGCTTCCTCGTTCCAACACCAAGCAGGGAAGGGCCAGTCTTTCGTTGGAGCAGTATGCAACGGAGCAGACGATGCAACGGAGTAGTAATGCTGGCGAATTTAGGCACAAAACGCATGTAACATGACGCCAGTTCCAGAAAGGAGCGTAGCTCTTCGTTATCCCTTGGAATAGGCCACGTTTTGATACGATCCACCTTCCTCGGATCCAAAGCCACTCGTTGAAACAAACGATAGTTCCAGCCATTCAGTTTCAGACCGTGCTGGATCAGTCGATGTTACACTTTTTCCAGTGTCTTGTGATGTTCTGGGAAAGAACTGGCGAAAACCAAGATATCATCCAGTTACAGGATCAGTTCTTTTAAGTTCATATCTCTAAATATCAGCCCCATAATCCGCTGGAACGAACTAGGGATGTTTGTCGGGCCCTGCAGCAAACGGTGGAATTACTCGTACAGCCCGCAAGAGACTCTAAATGCAGTTTTCGGAATCGATTCCGGCTCCATGGTAACCTGAACATATCCGAGCATCAGATCTAAGAAATATAACATGGTAGCTCCACATAGAGCTTCCAGGGTCTCTTCGATACGTGGAAGGGGGAAAGCACCTCGCAGAGTCTTGCTGTTCACCCGGCGATAGTCGATACAAACTCGCAGTGATCCATTGCGTTTCCTCATCAAAACAGCACAACTAGCATACGGGCTGGCCGACTATTTGAGTATGCCTTGATCTATCCTCCTCTATCACGTTTGGTACTGTTCTCCGGTGTGGAAATCTGATTGGTGTGCCATCTGTTGGGACTATCCGATGAGAAATCCGATCACAACACCCGAAGTCATCAGGTCTCTTAGGGAAAGCTGCATCATTTCGCTTCAACATTTCTGCAGCCATTCCTGCATCGTCACTTGATAGATTCGGTAGTACTACTCCAAGAGGCAAGTCGTACATCGTCCCATCTGGAAACGCAAAATGCTCTTTCATTCATTCTACGGGACTGCGACGTCACTTTCGTTGATGAACTCGCCAGTAATCTTCTCGGTCATCTAACCTCACTTCACAAATATGTCATTGACAGAAACCTGAACGCTCTCTGGTTCATAGGACTCATAGATCCTGGATTTCATGTCAACCTCGACCACTATGCCAACTTTGGTAAAGGCTGGAATAACCATCATATACGATATATATGGCGACAAACCCTCCAACCCGGGTAACTCGGACGACTCTCCTGTTACTAGAGGCGGTGACTGAAAATCTTCAACTGATAACCATCTCCCCTTCGCCTTTGTCACACCACAAGCCTGTATCACCTTTCGTAAATTTCCAGTTTGAAGAGAATGCGGCAGCACTTCAGCATCGTGAAAGGAGCTTTCTGGAGAATTCTTGGCTCCATCTAAACCCAAAACGCCAGGGGCCAGTCCTCCTTATTAATGACGGTTGATCTGCCACAACTATTATAACTTACATCATCCTTCTTTTGCGCCAATAACTCCAACAGTGTCCGTATTAATATGTGCATGCTTGTTTTAGTTACATGTATGCCCCCTTATCATCGAAAATACTCTTGTGAATGCAACTACTCCTCGAGGTTCATTCATAATTGGTACACATTATGGTCACCACATATAAACAGTGCAACAAAAGTCAGTTCCCCACAAAGCGTGGTTTGATATGTTCGAAGATATTTGCCCGATCGCGGTGACATTTTGCACACACTGTCCCAGTAATCAAGCCGACACGGTGTATCAAAGATTATCCTGTATGTGCAGTTGTGCTCTAATGAGCATGCGCAAACTAGAACTCGGTCGGATTTTGAAAATTACACAAACAGATTCAACCACATTTTTCAATGGCAATTGTTCATTTCATCACACATTCAACATGTTCACTGGGTGTATCGACGGCCAGTAATCGTTAAAATCGCCTGTAAGCATCACGACACTATCACATTCCGACAACGACCTCCCATCGTGTTGATTAGGCGTGTGATCCGATTTTGCGGGATGGCTAACCACTCCTCCTGAAGCAGGCGTCTCACATCATCAAGATCTGACTCCATCCTAACTCGACAATAGACCGCTTGCTTCAACTGATCCCACAGATGTTCGATGGGGCTGAGATCCGGAGAACTGACGAGCCACTGCATCCGCTCAATGCCTTCAGTTTGGAAGAAGTCATTTACAACCCTTGCCCGATGTGGAGTTTATTGTCGTCCATGAGGACAAATCCATCACCGACGGCGCCTGCGTAGCGCAAAACCTGTGGACGGAGAACGTCAGCAACGTAGCGATTGGCGTTCAAGTTTCTCTCAACAGGCTCCAGATTGGTTTTACACCATTCTCTAGATAACGACTTCAGAACGATTATTATGGATTAAGAATACTGATCAGCGATACGGATTTGATATTTTTGGAACATCATGATGTCTTGTCGGCATCATTGAAAACTGTTGACCGCTTCTCTCTTGCAGGAAACTAGCCTATGTTTATGTATACTATGATTGTCTTTTTTGAATTTGGTACTAATACTGTTATATGGATATGGAATAGGTCTTTGGATTATGGACGCGGATATTCGTTAATGGACGACGGCTGAATTATGAATGACGGACTAGACGCTTGTATTTGCCTGTGGTACTAATTCCTGTCCTCACCATTACGCTGCCACCACCAAAGGCCGTTACGGGCTTCACGCAGTAATGTGCATGCTCTTCACCATGCTGACGCCACGCACGCCTTCTTCCGTCAAACAGCATGATATTTCAGTGGGACAGCACTATAAAATGGCAGCATTAGATCTGCTCTGTTACAAGTAGGTTCCCCTTCCCCTCCCCCTCCCCTCCCTTCCCTTCCCCGTCGTGATATAGCTGAAAAAATGTTGAAAGCGACGTTAAACCCTATTCACTCACTCACTCACTCTTCCGTCAACATGGCGCAGACAGACACGCGTTTTGTCCCTGAAAAGAGCATTGGCCAATTGCTGTCTAGTCCTTAGAACACGATTTGTTGCCCACATGCGCGCTATCTTATGACGGCGAAGCAACAAAGCTTTCTTAACCATGCACCTAGCACGTAATCCGACGGCTATTAGGCGTCTCCTAATTGTTCTGGCACTCAACCCTCTAGCCTCAGCACCAGCATCTGCTCGAATCTGATCTCGGTCTTCTGGTGCTGAAATTCAGAATGGGAGTTAATTGAGTTGAGGAACGAGCCACATCCAACAATGATTTTTAATGTCACCGCGCATTTATCATACTGATTACAGGTATAAGATTTTTCAGAGGAAACATTGATTTTGGTGTTTCTGTTCCAAAATTCAGTTTCAAAACATTCTGAAATGTCTGAATTTGATCTTTGTGCAAGCCAGTGAGACGTTTTTATTATTATTATTTTTTTAAGACACCGATCACGCGTCATGCAACGAATGATCTTGCCACTAAAAGAGTGATTGGTCGACGGAAATGGTATTGGAATTTTTGTTTCACACGCAGACCCTCCTACCTTCTTGTCCTGAGTGCAACGTTTGCGATTCGCCGACCTTGTCGTTGCGTGGTTGCCCTGGGCCTTTCACTTCTCGGCAGATATTTCACATCTCCAGTTTGGAGAAATTTGGCTTGTAATTTACGAGTAGCATTAGGAGTCACCCCCATTCGAAGTGCAACCTGTTTTACAGGCGTGTTAGCCTCCAAAAGTCCAATTGCAATAGCCCTATCCATATTCGATAACAAAGGCATGGTTTACCACAGAAATTTGCAAATTTTAACTCACAATACTTACGGGCAGTAATATGGGCTTCTCGGGTATGCGACCGTTTTTATTGACCACCTCGGACATCTCATTACCTGATGCAGGTCCTGATGCAGGTCATGTGAAAACGCATGAATTTCTTGTGGTGTGTGTCATGTCCTGGTTGCACAACCACACGAATAAATTTCAGGACTGGGCCATCACAATTTTGACATTTTCAAACTGCCATCATCAACACCATGCGAACTCGTTGTCGGAATGTGATACAGTGTCGTGATGGTTACACGCGATTTTAACGATTACTGGCCGTCGATACTGACATGTAGGCAATTATTGTTACTCAGTTCCCATTATTGTGTGTTAACTACTATGCTATTTTCTGGGTTCATACTTTCGACACAGCTGCATGACAAAATATTCGCCAAACAGCGTTTTCGGAAAGGAGTAGTAGTACCATGCGCTAGTCTGACGTTACAGCAATAATTCACTGCGGGTAATAAATTCGGTATAATAAAACACTTATAAACTTGTTACGGAGTCAATATTATGAAACCTGGATCCTTGGCCAGACTTGGTCAAGCAGAGCGGACCTCGTCCTGCGGCCTCGACCAGGTCTGCTTAACCAAGTCTAAAATTGGGTACAGGTTTCATGGTATTGACTCCGTCACAAGTTAATAAGTGTATAATGTAAACTTCTAGAAAAATCTGATTTTGGCAGGAAAATCAGCTTTTTTGCCATCACACACAAGTGAGTTATTCCCGTATTGTCGCCACATATCCTGTGTCAAGAAGTTTATCAACTTGTTGCGCTTGAAATATACTGCCTCCTGCAGAAAAATGAAACTATAGTCTGTCCATTTTAATTAGTCGTCTTGGAGCTTGTCAAATTTCAATAGATAAGTTTGTATAAATTTTCTTTTTTGCAGCGTGTAGAACAAACTGAACTCTACAAAATGGCTACCATTTCTCCGTAATTCTCTCCATATAATTACACACTGACTCTATAGTGTAACCGGGGTTTTTCTTTTGCCGTAATGACCCGGCGCACAATGGGTTTCACTTGTGCCCCGGTGTTCAAGTAGCAAGAACCGGGTGTTCATGCCGATCAAATCCGGGGTAATATTTGACATGAACACCTCCCTAGTTTCAAGAGACACACTGACTTCTTTGTCTGGCATGGGCATTCGTCTGCGTGAATCGCCTGGTCGCCTTCTGGAATTAGCAGGTTTTCATGTAGAAATAAGTGGGTGAGTGTTAAAGTAATTTATTAACCCGTACCCGGTGTTCAAGTGATTTATCAAACATTTTAAGATTAATCATTGAAAGAACGAACAATGTCCGTTGAAGTGTGCGACGGGAGATAACTCGTATGAAAATGATACAAAAGCCTTTTGATATCGAACTTTCAAGTGAAATTTCGAGAAACACAAGCTCAATTCATCTTCACATTTCAAGTTAAATGCTACACTAGCGTTCCGTCACGTGTAGTGTTCGACTTGGATATGCGAAGATGGCTCAGTTGAGCACCACTAAATCACAAGTCAGCTTTGATAAATGTCAGTCAAATACAGAATTACTTTCCATTATTGGAGTGACAAGCTACATGTATCGTTATAGGATCTGCATGGAAATACGCCATGTAAATATCACACTTTGGTTTATTTTGCTGCCAGTCACATACCTTCTTGTCGAGTGACACCAGCGTCGTCGCGGTCGTGCATTTTTTTTCTTTTTGTGAGCGTTACACTATATGCCTTCTGATATACATACATTAAAACAGCGACTGCCTCAAATATAGGTCTAATCTTTGATTGTCGCCTGCTGAGCGTTGATTGCAGACTAAGCAGTCAAAATATGACGCGTCTGTATGTCGTAACGCATCAATTTTCTGCCGTACGTATATGTGTGGGTACAAGTCAAATGTGTACCGGTAAACGTGAATTTCTGTCAGACATTCCCTTAATTATAGGCATAGTATGAGATCATGCGTATGAACATAGGGATATGTAATTTGTATGTCTGCATATTTTGCTTCATATGCGTTTCACGTAATGTAGATTGTGACACGTATATATATCAATTACATATATCTTTTTGTTACAAATCTTTGTAACGATAACGTGAGAGTTACGGACCAGTCAAACGGGTTGTGGAAGTTATGTTTCGTATGCAAATATGTTGTTTGTCCTGAAACAAGCATGATGTGTTACACAATACGACCATTGTGTAAGTTATTTATCGCCTTCGACAGAGGGGTACATGCAGAATGAACACTCACACCAGTCCGATTTAAATACCTTCAAATCGGACTGGTGTGAGTGTTCATTCAGCATGAACCCCTCTGTCTCAGGCGATAACTATTACATCTGCAGTACAGTTGTTTCATGTATCGGGCCTCAATTACATAGGGAGACGTATTAATGTGTTCGTGTTTACTAGCACAAAGGTCAACAATGCCGTGTACGGTAAAAAGAGGTGTTTCCGGTTCATCATTCGGCAATAGTTTAAGCGACACTCATGACCGCCTGTTATTACTTAATAAGGAATCAATGACCTTTGTGTCAGTGGGCATGAATACATTATGACGTCTCTCTATGTAATTGAGGCCCGGTACATGAAACAAATGTACTGGAGTTTTATATGGAGAGAATTACAAAGTTATTTCAAGCTCGATATATTATCGATATCACGGTTCAGTTTGTTCTACACGCTGCAAAAAAGAAAATTTATGCAGAGATAACTACTGATTTTTGAAAAGTAGACGACTAATTAAAATGGACAGTCTTAGGGAATCAGTCAGGTACAGTTTTGTTAACATTGCCGTCAGTGTAAATTTGTTGACGGTCTATTGCCTATGGTAGCTGTGGAAATGTGAAACAATTATTTCAGAAAAGAAATGAACATAAAAAAATTGATTATTCAAAAATTAAATGTGCCAGCTTTTGCGGGGTTACCTGTCACGGGATAGTGCCAAGGGGAAGGAGGGGGCGGGGCGTTTAGAAAAGCACATGGAATGTCAGCACATGAAAAATCATATGAATACAAGTCGGGAAATTTGATCCATAAAGGTCATGTACTGAAGTGAGTGAGTGAGTGAGTGAATATGATTTAACGTCGCTTTCAACTATATTTCATCCATATCACGACGTTGGGTCCTCTTCCTTCTCGCACCAGGGAACCTCACGGCATGGGAAGTCATGAAATTTGACATCTATAAAACGGCTACGAAACCTGTCTAGGCTCACCAAACTCTTACTTGACTTGAAACCTTCCCAAATTGACTGGCCGTGACATATTTCATCATGGTCAAATTCTAGTTCTTGCAATATCCCAAGGGAGCATGACAAGGCTCTCCAAATTCACACTACATTACAGGCCATATATTGAAGCTTATAATGCTCTTCTTCTGAGGCGCAACAGCCAGAAATAAGGTCATTCTGCCTGACAGCATGACAGTGAATTTGAGAGGCAGGCAATCAAACTGGCCCTGATTTTTATTCTATTAAAATTTAGAAAGGTTGTTTTGATATTTTTGAGAGTCAAACATCATTGAAACGTTTTAAAATACATCGCAAACCATTTCTGACCCAGCCATGTATAATGGCGAAATAATGTTCGCCTGAAGTCTAGTCCTAATTACAATATTGGACCCAAATAACTCAATTGTGGTGACCGGTAATAAACGAGATTTAAATAAATTATATCACAGCTGCTAAAACGGGTAAAACTAGCAGTCAGTGGTTAGCAATATCAGCACATTGTTCACATTTGGAATTTCTAAAATTCCACTTGTTATAAGCAAGAAGGATGTATTCACTGAGATGTGGGGCTTTAAAAGCAAAACAAATAACTGAAGAGCCAAATTATGTGGATATAAGAACTATTCAAAGAAACGCTATCTCTGCTAACACTGCTAAAAGTTGCAGTGAAGTAACAGTCGCGGATAGACAGCAGGTTATTACTTTCACTTGTCATAACCAGGGAGGAGTTAGCTTTAAAAGCAGAACCAATAACTGAAGGTAGTAATTCCATCGAATTTCTGCTATAGCTGTTAAAACTACTCTCTAAAAAACTTGAGCGAAATGTTCCACTCAATTTTGATTGAAATGTACCTGTTCACTCAACTTGAGTGGGATCAATTTTCAATCTTATGCTTGAGTGAATGTCACTCAAGCTGAGTGCATTTAACTCAAGTTGAATGAAAAGTAACTCAAGTTGAGTGAAAATCTCACTCAAGTATTGAGTGGGATTAATTTCCACTCTTACTTGAGTGAAATTTCACTCAACTGTTTTAGAGAGTACATTCAAATGTATCACTGTTGTTTGCGTTTGGAATATCTCACTTTGAACGACGTAGCCACCGATACTACGACTTTGAAAGCACAAGCATTAGTGCCATGGAAGTGTGTAACTTCTGAAATGTACTATATCTTGGCTAAATGGCAGTCAACAGCCGGCAGGTCGCCATGATGGTTAGAATTTCACTCGGCAGATACACAAAATCGTCGGCATTGAGAGCGAAACAAATAACTGGAGTGGGCAATTCTGTACGTCTGTAAATTCTCTGCGGAGGCTATAAATTACAAATCCACCTGAACTCGCATTCAAGCATCCACACTTTGTTTCTGGATTGAAGCTGGATGAAGGTAGGGGTAATCATGCAATTGTATATCCCCTTCGCTGACGACAGAGCTTCGTGTGGAATTTTC